>CM051710.1:7138131-7288131 GCA_028022725.1 Lycodopsis pacificus
TTAGTTTCCAGAAAAACATGAATGTAGATGCCTGACCTTGGGCAGCAATCTGTTACCTGTTGCTGGGAATGTTGCCCAACCTGAGCCTCCAAACGGAGACCATGGGCCAGTTTATAACTTTGTTCAGCGATACCTCCTATTATCTCTTTTTGAGAAAGATGTATTCTTCTCCCTCTCTCACTCTCTGCCTGTCTCATCTCGTTTCTGTCTGTTTTCTACTTCTGATTAAAAATGGTTAGGCACTGACTGAAAGGTCGCAGTTGTTATGGAAACGAGGCTGGTAACAAAAGCTGGACACGGGTACAGAGGGAGGGGGGGAGTAAAGAGAGAAAAAGAGGGAGATGTGTCTGAATAAGCATGCAGAGAAGAGGAGAGGGTATATGGAAAGAGAGAAAGTGAGTCTGAATAAATAAAAACATATGCAGGGGGAGAAGAGCGAGAGACGGCGAGGTCACGGAATGATGGCTCCACCTGCAATAATAAATAACAAAAGATAATACCAGGTTTTGTCATTCTGGGAAGCAGAAGTGTGTATGTATGTGTGTGTGTGTGTGTGTGTGTGTGTGTGTGTGTGTGTGTGTGTGTGTGTGTGCATTGGACAGAGTGGTGGACTGGGAGAATGCAATTGATGGATAATACATGGATCTGCTGCACAGGCTAGAGAATACTAAAAAGCACAAATTGTTCACAGAAAAGCCTCCCAAAAAGCCTGAAATTGTGCGTGAGTGTGTGTGTGTGTGTGTGTGTGTGAGTGCGGTAACGTCATCTCTCTGAGGGCTCGTATTATGTTAACCACTTAGACCAACATCAAACACTCTCTAAATCACACACACACACACACACACACACTTCAGTGCAAGAGTGAAGGTGCCAGCCATATAAATAGGACGTCCCAGAGCGAGAGATATAAAGAGAAAGGGACTGACAGAGAGAGAGAGAGAACGAGAGAGAGCGAGAGAGAGAGGGAGAGAGAGGGGATAGATTATAAATTCAAAGGGGTGAGAAAAAGGATGGGGGGAAGAGTAGAGTGAAAAACTGAGAGAAATAGAGAGGGCAAGAACAGGAGGGGGTGAGGACGGATAGATATGAAAGGATCAATAGATGGCATAAAGTGTATGTTCATTGATTTACGTACAGGGAGAGAGCAATGGGGTGAGAGGGAAGGGGAAAGAGAGCATAGAAAAAGCGGGGAGCAGAGAGAAGCGGGAATAGATAAAGAGGAAGCAATAAACAAGTCAGAGCAATAACATAAAGCAAGGGACTATGTGAGAGATAGAGGCCTAATTAAAGCTGCATCGATCAATATATTTATATCACCACTGGGTCAAATGACTATGTGTAATGTGAAAGGGGTCGCTCATTGTGACAAACCCACACAGATCCTGTGGTTCCCCTCAGCTCGCAACTGTATAATCGTATAATCCACGACAGAAGACGTTTCCCTCGAAACGCAATTCACAGCACCAATAAGGCAACTTTAAACAAACAGCACTACTTATTTAAAGTATTTCTAAGTATTTCAATGTTTTTGTGGCCCACCCTCGATTACTAAATCTACATTTGAAGTACATATGGTAATCTTCTTTGTATTCTTTGGGACCCAACCTGAATTACATCATCATTTGATCATCTTTGAGCAACATCGAAGCAGCCAGAGGCTGAGATATCCTCACTTTTAGTCCCTAGTGTGGGACATGCTCCAAAAAACTTTGGGTCCTACATTTCCCACAATGCAACTCGACAGACACTTCTCGCCCCCTAAAGGCCTTCTTGTTTGAAAAATCCCACCCAAAGTTTGCAATACAGCTTTCTGTATAAAGTTTCGTCTCAAGTCCTATAGTCAAAATATCCCTGATGACATCACGATGACGTCATTATTTTTTCAGACTTTGGTCTTTAATGATTAAACTGTACTGTTGATTTAGGATGATTTTGGCGATACTGTTCACCTAACAATACGGCCCTGATGTAAAGTGAACTAAACACCGAGAGACACACGACATATGTGAAGACTGACAGTAACAGAAAGAGACAGACAGGTTGGAGCAGACGGGGTGAGACAGGCAGAAAGAGAATGGGTGTGTTTGTGTGCGAGGGAGATGGGAGTGCGAGAGAGAGACAGAAGTGTACTCAAATAGCTCAGGGCAAGGTGACACAGAGGAACGAACGGACAGAGAGGGATAACAAGCTCATAGAGGGGGGATTGTGTGTGTGTGTGTGTGTGTGTGTGTGTTAGAGAATGAGAGAAAAAGGAAGAGACAGAGGGGGCGGAAGGGGAGAGGGATAGAGGAAGTTGAGGGAACAAAAACAAAAGCGGGGAGAGAGTGTGTGAGAGAGTGTGTGTGTGTGTGTGTGTGTGTGTGTGTGTGTGTGTGTGTGGACAGCCGAAGGTGTCAGAGTGTGCTGTTTGGCTTAATGATGACCCACTGGGCATGTAGGTCATAACGGTTTGTGTCTCAAAGCCATGACTGTGTGCATCCATTAGTGTGTGAGTGTGTGTACGTGTCTCTCTGTGTGTGTGTGTGTGTGTGTGTGTGTATGTGAAAATAGAAACTCACTAGACACACGCATGTAAAGTGGGTCTCTTAGCATGCGTTTTAAGAGTGTGTTTGGTCAGAGGTTGGAGAAGCAGTTTTTCTAGCCGGTAGGACTCAATAGATACTTACACACACACACACACACACATCACAAACACACACACTCACACACACACACACACACTCTTGTGCACCCACACATGCTGCAAAGCCAGTTGGCATCCGCACACCAACAGCTGCCCTTCATGTCATACATGCACATGTAATGCACCATGCATGGCACTAAATTATGCACAAATACATACACACACACACACATCTCTTTCTTTTGATCTCTCATGACAACACACATTCGCTCGCTCGCGCACACACACACACACACACACACACAGGGGGAAGCTATTATGCTCTCAGGCTGGAGTGTTTTGATGGTATAATTGCAGTGACCAGTGAGGAGAAAGAGACAGAGGGAGGGATGGAAAGAGGGATGGGGATGGAGGGAGAGAAAAAAAGAAGAGTGCTGACACTCTCAGCATGCTAATGTTGCGAGGCTCTACCCCCCTGATTTCATCCCTCCCTCCCTCCATCCGTCTCTTTGTCTCTCTATCTTCTCTCTCGCTCTCTATCTCACGTCCTCTGCATTTCACAGGTGCAGCACTACAAAGCGGGAGAGATGGAGGGAAAGGTAGAGAGGTGGAGAGATGAGAGGAAAAGAGGGATGTATAACAGGATGGAGCAATGTTATCTCTTGCTTTTCTCTGCCATCCCTCCATCCTCTTCAAGCTCCCCACAATGCTCATAACAAAGCATGCAAAAAAAAAAAAGAGGTACGGGAGGATGAAAATAGAGGAAGAGGGAGGGTCAGTTTTTCCATCCCTTCAACAATGGAGGGATGATCTCTGCTTATCCTCTAATCACGACCCTTCTTTTTTCCCCTCTCCTCCGTCCTCTCTGTTATCTCTCGCTACCCCTCTTCTTCTCATCTGGAGAGAGAAAGGGTCGCCTTTTCCTCGTGCCGGCCTCCCTTTTTTTTTGTTTTTGTCGCCTCTCCATCTGTTTGTCCTTCCAGTCCTCCCTCCATCCCTCTCTCCTCTCCAGAGAAGGGATTCTGCTGCATGGCACTGATCTCTTCCCGCTTTTTCGCATCCCACTTCCTCTCCTCTCTCATTCAACCCCTCTCCTCTTTTGCTTCGATAGGCGAAAGTACCAAACTTTTTAAAGGAGGTTAGTCTGATTCTTGAGGAAATTGTTAAAAAGAGCAGATTGAAACTCCTGCAGAAGACATACAAAAACAATATGGTCGCCTATTGGGTATAATGTATTCAGGTAATCAAAAAATGAAATCTATTACTGCTCAAATGTATCTTGTAACTATTCTTTAAAGAGCTACATCATTGGGCCTGGAAGGAGGACATATATAGTGACAGGGAATTGTGGGAAATAAAGCACAAGTGCAACAACAAATAACATACACAACTATCAGTAATGGCACGATAGCAGCCGCTCTGATGGAGACGTTTGTGATGTTATTTTCCTGACAAAGTGAGTTATGAGTCACATCACCTCTTCAGCTGTCCACTTAACAGCACTGGAGGGCTTTCATTCAGCACTTTGCTTCAGCACATTCAGTGTTGTGTAACATAAGGAAAAGAAAACACAATCAGTTTGCGTTTCATATCTGGAGCCGTCGACGAAGTTCATCCGCAGTGCGAGTCCTGTCTTGCTCGCCGGTCCTAAAACAGCCTGTTTTTAGTGACCGCTAAGCTTTGCCGCTGCTTTCGCTGTCGAAATTGCTCAGCTGAGGAAAATGAAATGTGAGATGTAGCTGCTCTACGGGTGGAGAACACAGGAGAATGAGGAGTCTGTGCACTGGAGCGTAATTGATGCGATCTAACATCCAACAGCGCCTCTCGGAGGTACCGCCTCGCTACTGCAAACCTTCAGACCGGCAACTCTTCTGATACTGTTGAGCAGCCGCTGTGAACCACAGAAACATCCCACACTTATTTTGACCATCTGATGATGTAAAAGAAAACAGAATATCTTACAGACTTAAATTAAAATCATATTTATTCATCATGACATTGTTTGTGCAAAAAGCAAACTGTATTTAACAAGAACACATTATAAAAGGAGGGTAAGAATCACACAAGAGAAAGAGATGAAGCATTATATATCCATGTCCGTTTACAGTTTCTTTATATTTATATTTTAGCAAATCACACATTTTTCACCACACAAAGGCAACTGAAGTAGCAGTCTGCTGTGTAGTGTGTACCTCAGGAGTGTGTGTGTGTGTGTGTGTGTGTGTGTGTTGGTATGTCCCGACCCTGAGCTTCTTTGTCTTTGAGCTGTCTTCATGTGTGTGAACGGTGTGTATAAAAACGTGCGTGTGTGCATCTAAGGGTCCTGTGTATGTGTGTGTGTAGGCGTGTGGGTGTGTGTGGGCGAGGAGTGCCTGTCGACCAACTTCTCCGTGTGCTTTAAATACTGGGCCGTCCTTCTCATCACAGACTCCCTGCGTATCGGATCTTGGTCTCCTGGACAGACAGACAGACAGACAGACAGACAGGAAGACATGAGGGATTATTAAGAGTATGACAAAATCTTCCCTAAACCTTGTTATCTAACAATTGCAACAGCAGCGCTTAAAGAACAATAGCAAGCCATCGAGGATATTTGCACTGAAATAGTTTCCTGGCACAGTGGGATTTGAACTCATGCCCCCGAAAAAGACTTAAACCTTGATCCAGCGCTTTGGACCACTCAGCTACGCTACTTCAACACCGGATCAAATTCGCTCTCGTACAACTCATGGGGGCAGGTGGGTCAATGTTTCCACCGGCCCAAAAATAGATGTGGGCCACATGTTGAAGGCACAAAGTAACCATAGATAACCCAACGTCACATGTTAGCACAGTACACACATACTTGTGCTAGTCTGGGGAGCTAATTTAGATCTGTGACTGACTGACTAAAGTATCCCTTTGTATTTAATTACCATGAGTATCAAATATAATAATAAATTATATTATTTTTGGCTTTAGTTTTTAGTCGCACTGCGTCCCTCCAAACCTCTCTAACCCGTCACTGTGCATTGTTAAGGTAGTGAGGCGAAGGTAATTAGCGCTGATGTCTCATCTTTTCTTCTTGTTAAAAACAAAACCAAACTGGAAAACATTCATGTATCTTCCACTTCATATCTAATCTTTTATTCTATAAAAGTAAAAAAAGGAATAATCACCTGAGAATCTGGGTCTGGAGATGTTTTAGATTATTTAACTGCACATAATTCATTACTTTTGTACTAGAATAGAATGAAATCAAAACCTCTACTCTGTCTTTCATATTTACACACTGCCCAATTGTCTATGACATGGTACATCATGATCTGCATTTTTCAATCACAAATCAGAAGTTGGAAATGACTTGTTGTGTTGTGCTTTAACACAATCAGTATAAATCCTTCAGCTTTGCTCAGAAAGCACCCTAGAGCTGAAAAAAAATCACTGGCAGCGGTGGGATTTGAACCCACGCCTCCAGAGGAGACTGGAGCCTTAATCCAGCGCCTTAGACCGCTCGGCCACGCTACCCATAGAGTTCAGTGACCACTAGAGACAACTCAGCGAATAGGTTATCCATTAGTGACAAACTAGATTTATGGCAGGGCAACAAACAGTTCATCTTTGCTAAAGCAGGAGAGTAAATACGGGAACGAAATAGCAGTGTTGATTTCACGATGAGGTCACTTGCTGCACATGCTCTGCTGTGCGGTGTCCTCTGGCCTGCGTGCGTATCAGCTGTGTACATGGCATTTGTCAGTGTGGTGGCGTGTGAGCCGCACATCAGAGTATGTAGCGCAGAATAAATAAGGTATACAAGATGTAGGAGTTAAATGCACGATGTGATTAACTTATTTGCACACAAAGCTGGCCTCATGCCTCATGCAGGAATGGGCATGACAGAGTGCATTCAGGTAAAGAGCCATATTGAAATGGGTGAATTGGACTGTGAAAGTGCTCCAGTGTTACATGCTGAACTGAATACTTTAGCACCACCCGATCTCCTCACCCTGTACTCCAGTGATCAGGATATCCACCGCTGCCCTGTATGCACGAATGGCAGAACTGAACTCTCCCTCCTTCTCCCTCCGCATTGCAGCTGTCAGCTCAGCGGCAGCTTGGTTTAAGTAACCCACGTCCGCTCCGTCCAGACTGGTGGGCGGCAGCGAGAACAATTCTGAGTGGTCACCGGAGGAAATGGATTTATCTGCAATGGAGAGCGAGAGAGAGACCAAAAGAAGTTATTTACGAGTACAGAAATGCAGAGCAAAAACTGTGGTTTAAAAAACAATATCACAAAAAAAAAGGGGGGGGGGGGGGGGGGGGAAACATTGTTTGGTTCCAGCTTCTTACACAAAATAATTTGCTGATCTAATATGATAGCCAACGTAAATATTTTGGTTTTGGGGCTGTTAGTCAAACAAAGCAAGCACTGTGTAATAGTCAAAGCGGGCTCTGGAAAATGTCAGACATATTATAGCTAGAAACGTACCAAAGACTGAAGAAGCAGGCAGTAATTAGATTAAGATAGATTTGAGAAGGCTGGGAGCAGTGGTATTGTGTTATGTGTATTCATTCACATGTATGTTCACCTTGTTTGTAGCAGGGATCAAAGACAGCCAAGTCATTATCGGTCAGAGGAGGTGGACCTTCCTCTTTTGGGGACGGGACTTGCTCTTCTGCCCCGGAGTCAAACAGCGAATCAAATTCTTCCTGGGACTCTTGTGATTGGCGGTCTCTGGCTGGACATTGGTCAGGAGACAGAACTGGAGGTGGAAACATGGACCAAAAGGACAAAACAAGAATAATAAGGAAAAGAAAAGTACACATCATTGTTGGCTGTTTCTTTGTTGTCTCCTCCGTACCTCTGTCATCCAGCTCTGCATCGCTAAGCTCCTCTTCTTCTTCTTCTTCTTCTTCTTCGTCTCTCGGAGAGCCTCCCATCTCGCTGTAAGCCTCAGCCGCCACCTCCGGTTCTCCCACGTCTAAGCCCAGGTTGGTGCCCAGGTCCTGGGGTAAGGTGGGAGCCTCCCTCCCAACCTCCTCCTCCGCTGGTTCACAGTCCGAGTCCCTCCGCTTGGGGAGGGGGATGAGCGGGGGAGGCAGAGGCCCGGCAGAGGACAGAGGGGGGGCATCCAGAGGCCTCGTGACTTCACCACTCTGAGAGCGGGGCGGGAGAAAGAGAGGAGAACGTGGTAGATGTAGGAAGACAGCGAGAGGGAGGTGGATAGAGAAAATGAAAAGGAAGTGAGTAACACTAGGACTCTTGGTCTGGCGTATGTTTTGTGTTTCACTTCCTGTATGTGTGTGTCTCACCCTGAAGAAGTCCTTGAGCTGTGGACTGTTGTAGAGTGCAGGTATGTTGGTAGTAAACAGAAGCATGGCCTCAGTAGCATTCCTCCTTTCTTCAATCACGGCCTCCTCAAACCTCCCTGAAACAGAGGCAGAACATTTAAGAACGACAATGTGGATGAGGATGCGAGGACTTTACATGGGAAACACAACAGGTGGAAGATAAACTGGGTAACCTTACAATGTTTGTTTTTGGGGGAGACTTTTAGATGCGTTTGTTCGAATTGATTGTCATTTGTCAGGCTGTAGTTCACAGTGTAGCACAGCAGCTCAAAACTCACGACAACAGGAGACTGTCTCTTGGTATTTGACTCAACTGCGTTGCTGCCTTTGCGGTAACCACCAAAAAAAAAAGAGGTAATAGGCCAAGGGGAAATGTCACAGGAGTCATGACGAAACGCTAAAAGCTGCCAAAGTAAGTCCTCACCACAAATGACTGAGAGGAAACTGAACAGGACAATTCTCTGACAGTGTGACAACGTATGTAGCGTGGAATGAGTTATTTCTGATATTTAACAACCCAGTTAGTCTTAGCACTTGGCCACCATGCTGGAATTGGGAGCATCTACAATGCACTGCCATCCTCGCCCCCGTACCAAACACTTGCGCGCGGGGAAAAGACGGAAACTCCTCCTGTCGTCTGAACAGGTTCCTGTGAGTGTAGGCCAGCTCCCCGTGGAGCTTCTTCAGCTCGGAGAACCTCCTCCACACCACCACCTCCTTCACGTCTTCCGGATGACGCTTGGACACAAACTACAGAGGACAGAGGAGGACAGGGTGTTTCACTAAACTGCATGTTGAACATCACATTTCAAAACGTCATGGATCAGTAGTTCTGTGCATGTATGTTTGTGTATAAATAGAAGGGAGGGTGATAAAGGCTCAGGTCTGTGAAGATATGGTCTTCATGTTGATTGTGTGTGCAGACCACGGGGCATTAGTGTGGTCATGCTGGGCTGAAAACACATGAACTGAATCACAAGTTCGCCCCTGCTACACCGCCTCAAATAATAGGCTCGTTGTGTGTTCATCTCTCTAACTGCAGAGCCTTTGTTTCTTCATGACGAGTAACGCCGCTGATGTTACTCACTTCATTGTGTTGTAAACCAATAACAGTACAAAGTCTGACCGAAGAGCACGACACGCGAAACAATGTTTGTGTATTTAAGAGAAAGAAAACATGACAAACCACATGAGCTTAATTATGAAGTATGAGTGACAACGTAAGTATTGCAGCGTCAGCTAAAGAGAGATAAAGAGTGTAAACCAACCCTCGCTGTCACTTTGTACTCGGTGTGTCCCTTCTCGTGCGTGCGCGGGTCGGTAACGGTAAAGAAACGGTAGTATTCATCTTTGGGTTTTCGTGACATGTCCGTTCTCGGTGGCGACAGAAAGAAAACAAGCAACCGTGTGTTTCAGTGGCTCAAAACACAAGTGTCAACGCTGCCGCTGCTCTGTTGTGATTCCTCGCTCCCTCCTCTCCGCTCACTTCCTGTCTGGTGACGTTGAACAATGCGTGATGACGTTCTGTCGCGTCAAATTCAACGTCAGTTTTTTCAATTTTATTTTGTCCAATTTAAAAATATTTTAATTTCTTATAATCTCATTCTTATTAGTAGTAGCAACAAATGTTGTAAAATGTTATATAAATATATATATATATATATATATGTATATATGAGGTAAAACAAAATATTTAATATTTAATAATTATTTATTTTTTAAATGTATTTATTGAAATAGTTTTATTTTTACAATATTGACTCTTAAGTTGCAATATTATTTCCGAACACTATTTTTTTTACCTAATTAATGCAGTTTATTTATTATTTTCCGTCACTGAAATCTTCAAAGTAGCATAAGCCTTCTTCTCTTTTATATTTTAACTTGCAATATAGTCTGTGTGTTTTTGCAATTCAGGTGCTGTTGAAATTAGGATAGCTATTATTAACATTTTAATCAGACAGTTATTTTATATAATCCACTAATATGGGTAAATCGAGACAAAGAATCAAGGCCTGACACATTGCATTTACCAGTGTAATCAGGTGTAAGAACTGTATTTAAATATCTCTGAAATAGACGGATAGAACGTCAAAATGCTTGTTAAAATGCCACATGAAATTGAAGGTCTATGTTTGAGTACAGAGAATTAATGTAAAACCAGTAATTACCTCCTGAATGTGTGTGATATAAGAACGATGGTTGATTTGAATGGAAGTCAAAGTCATAACAATGTGTAACATGTATCATAATGTGTAATCATCAGTGCTGTCTTTGCACCACTTTTATTATCAATGTAGAACCACTGGAATCCTGCAGGGGGCACTAAAGCTTCATATAATGTACTCCACTAGAGTGTACGAGGGACTTAACAGCAAATACATCAAATATATATTTGAATGACTTTTGTTTGATGATACCTTTCTGATGTTGATCTGCATTCATATCGTCTCTGTGTCAAAGATGCTAAATTAAGAAGCAAACATGAAGGTCTAGACTAGAGGCCTTACCCTCTTTGAGACAATACAACAAAGAGAGCAACCACAGACATCACTGCGCTGAGGAAGTTCCAGCTGTGCATTCAGCAAACCTTTCCCAAGCTGTCATACATTCCCCAGCCCTTTCATATCACACAATCGTTTAGAGATCAAAGACACTTGACACTGTTCCCTTTACTTTATTTATTAATTATTGATTAAACTACTCCTCATATCAGCGTTTTATGTTGCCTTGAACGAGATGCAGCCTGAGTTCACACCCAACAGCTGGAGCTCAAAGGTCACTGGTGCTGCTTTCTTTTCCGGTGATTGCCTGTTAAATTGAACGGAACACGTGTAGCACACGCAAATGAGGTAAATGTTTGATTTGAGATAACCTGAACGGCTGGTTTGGCTTTTACAGGCGAAAAACTGACAAGCTCAGTTGCGGATGCAAAAACCGCTTCATGTGTGTTCAGGCTACAGCTTTTATTTACCAGTGGTGGAAGTACTCTTACTAAAGAAGTGTAGCCTACTGAAGTACAATATTGAGGTACTGTATATCTTTACTCCCCTACATTTCAAGTGTAAAGATTGTTCTTTTTACACAACATTGTTTTTGATCATTTAGGTTACTCTACAGATTCAGATTAATAATACTAAATTGTTTCATCAAAGGACATGAGAAATTCACAAGCTCCTCCCAGCTGTACATAAAGTAATTAAATTAAACATTGAAGCGATGAAATGATTATATTGCAGTTATATTCTGAAGTGGTAAATCATTTTACTTACTGTACTATATCTTGACCAATATTTCTGTACCATGACACAAAGAGGTGGATAGGCGTTAAGTTATAGGGATTTATAAATAGTATATAGCGCTGTCGCTATGGTAATATTGTCAAAATAGCAGAGGATGGTTTCGATCCATCGACCTCTGGGTTATGGGCCCAGCACGCTTCCGCTGCGCCACTCTGCTCGTATGCGTCGGAGGACAGAACGAGCATTTCAGCGCTGAATAGAAGTGTTTAGTATTCTTCTCACGTGGAGGTGCGTTCTTACATAACGTGCGGCCATTGTTTCCCGGCTGAAAGAGGCGGTGGTAGGGGGGAGAGTCAGAGAGAGCATGCGGTAACAGAGCAAGCCAGTGTGGAGGACAGGGAAGAGTTTGTGAATGAGAAGATGTATCTGTGATATACTGGGAGAGAGAGGTCATTACACTGTGCTGATATAAGACAAATATCAGGGTGCAATTTTCAGAAATATTCTTTAATTTGTCATGAAAATTGCTGATTAACTCCTTTATATATTTTTGACACATATGTCTGCGGTGAATGTAGGAATGTGATGAACTAATTAGTGTCTGGTCTGTTCATATCAGCTCTGCATTCACGCCAGCAGAGTGTAAGAGAGGGAGGCTTTCCACATTGAACAGTCCCCCCTTTGTCTGTGGGAGAAAACTAGGCCACACATGGGGAACAAAGAAGGAAAAAAATAAGAGGAGGGAATATATTACAGAGAGGAAGAACAAACGGAGAGATTAGAGGTAGAAAAGTTGTTAAAATGTACAAGCAAGGCATGGTGTGTGTAGGATTGTTTTAATGTGCTGTATAATGATATCAGTGGAATAAAACACGACAGCAATGTCATCACACAACATGGCAAAGTCCCTGTGATACACCCAACATGACTGAGTGTGTTTCAACCAGCAACTGTCTCTGTAAATGATTCACTAGATATCAGTGCAACATTGATCTATAGATTCCTCTTGAACTGTTTTGGACTGAAGGTTGCTGTGAGCCCGAGACAATGAGATGAAAGCACAAGACCTCAGCCTAACTGGTCGAAACTGGTCCAGGTCTGCTTTGCAGTGCTTTTTTTTTTTTCAAGCTCACGCTGTCTTGCAAAATAAACTCTCTTAGAGGGATCAGACAGGGATTTATAGTGAGGCCCTGTGTGTGTATTCATGTGTGTGTGTGTGTGTGTGTGTGTCCCTCCAGCACTGCAGACAGTACATTTGTTCCAGATCAAAACAGGGGCCAGCAGGCCACACTAAAAGTTGAACTCTTAGGGATTTTAGAGTAGTTCACTCCTCATATTTTCGATTGTTCATCCCCGCGACATTGTTGCGTTTGTCTCAGTTAACATTCCACAGGCCTGCATTGGAAGTGTAATCTGAAACTGTGTGTCAAGCCACGTTTGTGTTAAGAATTTGGTCAAATTCCACTTTTAATACTATAAAATAACGACTTACTTATTCAATCTGCTTGTGTAAAACCATATACAACAAAATAAATAAATGTAACTGATATCTGCAATAAGCTGTTGTGTCTTCATGAAACTGCGACCCTGAACCATGTGTGCTGTAATGCACAGTAATCCCCCTGCTGCCTACCAAACTATGCAGAAACCATGCCCTCCTTTCCTCTCCTCTCTCTCTCTCTCTCTCTCTCTCTCTCTCTCTCTCTCTCTGATGGCTTTAGGGATACTGTCCCCTCCTCTACTGCCAAATGCACAAACAAAGCACACTGGCTTTGCAGTAGAACAAGTCTTGGAGTGAATTATTTCATCAGTGTCCTCTCCATCGTTGGTATCCTGTTAGTTCCGGTTGTAAGAGACGTGAAGACTCAACGAGACTCGGACAACATGTGGGAAAAGACTTGGGGAAGGTTTTGCCATCGCTAAGTGTCGTGTTTCCTTAAATAATCATGGCCATGTTGTTCCAAAATTTGTTCCGAGTTTTGTAACACCCCCAACTCACAAACATGTTTTCACATCCTTACCCCGGCGTCTGTCCTGTCTCTTCTTTCTTCTGGTCCCTCCTCCTTACTCTTGTTTCCTGAGTCACTGCTCTGTCTCTTCCTCTTTCCTTGTATTTTTTCCCTCAAATCTCCAACTCTTTCACATGAATGTCAATCCAAACATTGCTTCTTTAATCGTCTTTAGTCTATGAAAGCAGATAAGTTAGGGCGGGAAAGAGAAGGGATGATGAATGACATAGAAACAGAGAGTGTCCCTTGACTGTTCTTTCCTCCACCATCCTCCCTGGATCAACAGCACAGCGTGTTCATATCAGCCTGCAGTCAACATCTCTATTACTACCTCACTTTGCCAAACACACATGCTCATACTAAGCTAAAAACAGAACCAGGTGGTGCGTGATTGAGTCTGTTTGATGAGAGAGCTACGATATAATAAGATAGAGCTTCCACACATGTTTTGGACCCATTTTTACTTCCCGGCTATATTCAAATGGTCATAACATGATGTATTTTCGAAGTTTCCAGTACTACATTTTGGAGGAACTGCAAGTGGCATCATGTTGTTACAATAAATGAGGTTAAATGGAGGGTTATGACAGCCGGTTATGACAGGTTTAAATCTCACAGGTCCATAAAGAGACACACAGCAGCACATAAACCCCCGCTGAATAAGATTTTATCCCAGGCCCAAATATAGAAAGGCCTGCATTTAGAAAGGTGGTGTTGTGAATGTGTTTATATTGAACAGTCTGCACTACACGCGGCATGGTAGCAGGGGGGTTTGAGAATGAACCTGCACGCTCTCAGTAGCATTATTCCTGGTAAAACTAATAACAGCTCATTAGAATATCCTTTGATTTGCAGGTGGAACTACCTGCAGGGACAACTGTCCACAGACCAGAATATATACAATACATATTTATTTATTTTATTAGCCAAGAATTACATATTCTTACAAAACAAGCAAATTGCTCAAATAACAAGAAAAAAAAACTGTGAAAATGTGTTTTTCTGTGAATTTTGTTTGAAGTTTTTTTGTCATACAAGATAATTTCATGCAAAACCCTTCAAGGCAATAGGATGGAGACTGAACACAAACACAGAGGTGCACAAAACAAGCACACACAATGCAAACATACAGTTACATGAGAGCAAAGTGGAGCGTGCTCCTGAAGGTACCCGTCACATAAAGACGTTTACTCACAAGAGTTTGAAAATATGACCCTCTCAATATTTACAACAGATGGACCTCACCGGAGTATGAGCATTATCAACACAAGGCTTATGTTTCTTTCTCATAATTAACCATGTGGCATTTTGGCATTTTGATTGGCTCTCAGGTTGCTCACTGAGATAAACAAAATATCAACTGCAGTGCAAAAATGGCCTGGAACATACCTGGAAGTCTGCTGTTTATGAAGGTCAGCGACAGCTGGGAAAGGCCTGAGAGCACAAAACAAAACGAAATGAAACCATCAGCAATGTCAACAACAACCTGATGTCTGATTTCCATCAAATGCTCCAAATCAATCGCTTCTAATGCTAATCACCCAATGCAAATATTTTATAACACACATGTAGCAGTAAAATAAACCTTTTAAGAAAAAATTGGAAGGCCATGCAAATCCTATTCATTCTAGAAGGGATTTTTACTTTATTGTCGTATTGGTTATCACAATAGGGAGAGCACGAGCATATCAGACTGAATAGATTACTCAGGGAGTGAGCAGATGAAGTCTGTGTGTTAAAACTGAGGGAATGGGTGGGAAGTAGAAGGGGGAACAGAGTGGCACTCTCCACTACTCAAAAGAAGAAAGGCCTCAGAATGAGCCCCATGCAGTATCAACCCATTCATCAGTCGGTCCTCAGCGTGGCTTATGCAACTGATTATATTATTTTCAGGAAACGTTTGCATAACCAAACCGAATCATAAACATATTTTGTTTGTCAGTACTTTGCAGCATAATTACTTTCCACATTAACACACACCTCCATGTCATCTCCATTAGCCCTTATAGTCTGAGGACAATGGTACTTCAGCCTAAAATGAAAACATACAAAGAGACAAACGGAAAGGTTTTACTTGCAAACTGGGACGAGGGCTGAAACCGTGTAAAGAACACATGGAAGTGGGTTTTGTATAGAACAAAACAGTGCACATTTGACAAAAACGTGGTCCAAATAAGGGGTCTAATATGTTGGAGGCATGGTATTAAAATTAATTCTAGGAGCATGGGATAATGTCTGTGTGTGAGAGAGAGAGAGAGAGAGAGAGAGCGAGAGAGAGAGAGAGAGAGATTATTGGGTCGTCCCCCGGTAGGCGGAGAAACCAGGGCAGCTACAAATACCGAGCAGCCTCTCTCCCGCTAGATTATCAGAGACCATAGGATTAACGCCTGAAAAAGACAAGGAAAACACGGACGGATTTTACGTTGCTTTTTAAACAGGTAATGTTGAATCTAACGTTTTTTTGCGGCCACATAACAAACTCCACGCGGTGTAACTATAATGTCGCTATAATGCCGTGTGTACCAGTTGATGACGTCGCGATGGGCTTGATTTCATCATCTTTATAGACGGTTATAGTATATAGTTTTTTGGGGGGGCCGTTGATTGGGTCATATCATTTTTTTACTTGAATCAGCTGTTGACTTCGATACACAAATTGGGCAGACATTTCAGTCAAACAAATATTGAAACATTCACGTTCCTGGAACAAAACAGCGGCCAACTATACTTCCGGTGCTTCGGCTTATCCAGTGCCCATGTTAACTGGAGACTCTCAGCCGAACAAAACCTTCTCATGTATAAAGTCTTTGGTCTAAAACATACCGGATACCTTTTTTAAAGAAAGGAGTCTACTCGCGTTTGAAACGTCGCTTGTTGTTTATGTGTTGAAACAGGAAGTGGCCCTTTCTTTTGAAATATTAAAG
This sequence comes from Lycodopsis pacificus, assembly GCA_028022725.1. NCBI lineage: Eukaryota > Metazoa > Chordata > Actinopteri > Perciformes > Zoarcidae > Lycodopsis > Lycodopsis pacificus. The sequence goes on from CM051710.1 coordinate 7,154,261, forward strand.
TTGTTAAATACACATAATCGTTTTTGGAGCCTGTTTTGGCTAAACACGCGTCATGTAGAACTCTGTAGCATTTTAAAAAGTAAATACATAACTCCTTTTCTGTCGAACATTGCAACATTTTTTATTTTTTTTATTTAGCTAGCTAAAGTACTAATTTAATAAATGATGTAATCACGTTTCATTGTGACAGTTTCCTTTGATATGCCGCTGTTAGTTTATTGCTGACGGTCGCTCTTTCGTCACTCAACTATCGGACGTCACATGTGCCTCGTGACAAACCTTTTCATGAGTTGTCTGCCCATTTTAATTTTTGTTAGCGCAACAATATAATAATGTAAATACAGGTTACTTGAATAATGTAAATACAGGTTACTTGCTCTAAAAACGGAGCTAACGTTAACTGAAATGAAGTCTATCTATTAACATATTTCTCCCCTCCTCCCCTTCTGTTATCCACCCCGCTGCACACCTCCCCATCTCTAAAAAGAAATCCTCTTGATCCCACCATGAGTAAGGACTCGGAGGTCGACATGAAGGATGTGGAGCTCAATGAGCTGGACCCGGAGAAGCAGCCCATGACGGGCGAGGTCCAGGCCGCAGGAGGGGAGAAGAACGGCAGCGTCAAGCTGAAGGTCCCAGAGGACGAGGTTGCATTCACCGGCCTGTCCAAGGAGGAGCTGATGAAGGTGGCTGGCACCCCAGGGTAAGAAGAGTTGCTATAAACACCGTTTATATAAACATCAGAAACAGGGGTCATTCTAACTTTCTTTCTGTGTCTAGGTGGGTGCGAACCCGTTGGGTGCTTCTCGTCCTGTTCTGGCTGGGCTGGTTGGGCATGCTGGCTGGAGCCATAGTGATCATAGTCCAGGCCCCTCGCTGCAAACCCATCCCTGAGATGAACTGGTGGAACGAAGGGCCGCTGTACCAGATCGATGATCTTGAAGCTTTCTCTGATGGACTTGCAGGTAGAATACTTTTGTATTTTCAGGGTTAATCTCAGACTTTTAATGGCTAAGGCCTTTCTTGCTGCTGTTCTCTTATTTATTTATTTATTTATTTTTTATTTTTTTTTATTTTTTATTTTTTTCTCACATCCAGTTTTTCCCAAACTGGATGTGAGATTCTCTTCACAGCGTGGTCTGGCCTGTGGTAACACACACTTATTCACACGAGAGGGGTCTTGTGACAAGGTCTTGTGTTTCCTGAGTTCTGCGTGGCCTGTTTCAGCTGGCCAGATGCCAAACTGCTGACAAGGCCGACAACGAGTGACTCAAGGTCTAAAGGGCCTAAAAAGTCTACGAGTCGTTTCTTTCATATCTCGCCTGCTCAGATTTAAGGTCAAAGTTGAGCAACCCGACATTTATTTTCCCCAGTGGTTTGCAGAATCAGATGGAAGTAGAAATGTAACTATTTAATTTCACGCTTTTCTTTTTTCCCCAAATGCCGCATAACTCGGCAGTCACGACTATAAGCCTTCGTTTTCCAATTTAGCTTTTAACCATGCATGTTTTTTTTTTACGAGGCAGACAGGAAGGACAGGCTGTACTCTGCTGCTCTTAAAGTGAGTTACTCGGGAGCACTCAGGTTTCCAACAGGCCTTGGGCAGAATTCCAACAACTACACGTGACTTGGTGGTGCTTGCATAACGGACCTCCTTGTGCTCAGACTCGACATGGCCGGTGGGGGGGGGGGGGGCACTCTCATGTCTACAGTCAATACCAAGCTAAAAGAGCAGTATTTATTTACCAAAATGTCTCTCCAGCCGTTTGCCCTCTCTTCCTCCTCCCCCCCCCCCCCCCTTCTGATCCTGCAACCTTTCACACATAAACTCTCTGTTATCTTTTCCCTGATTGTGAACGCCACTCTGACTCTACCTCCCCCGTCTCTCCGTTTTGTCTCTAAGGCGTTGAGGGAAAGCTGGACGAAATCAACAAGCTCAAGGTGAAAGGCCTGGTTCTGGGCCCTCTTCACACCGGCCAGGCCGACAAACCGGATGCCCTGAATCTTCAACTGATCGACCCGACCCAGGGAAAAGAGGAAGACTTGGTCGCTGTGCTGGAAAAAGCCCACAAGAAGGGTAGGTCTTCAAACAACTCGTATCAGGGTTTTTTTGGGGTGGAAAAGCTGAAACCAGCATTTCCTTATGAATCACAAATGTTGGGAGAGATTCTCAGTTAACAGTAAGAGAGTAGGCTGGTTGATGGTGTTTTAGACTGCTTAATAAGCCCAGATTGTGTTTTCTCACTGTTTCTGTTTCCTTCTCCTCTCAGGCATTTCTGTGGTGCTTGACCTGACTCCAAACTACCAAGGAGCTTCTTCCTGGTTCGGATCTGGTGATGTTGATAACGTGATGGAGAAAGTCATGGTAGGACGCACACATTTATCTTCTGTGATCCTTCATTCACTCCATGTCATCAAGCTGTTGTGGCTAACGCGCTCGTGTTCTCTTCCAGGCCGCCGCAGAGTATTGGCTAAATTTAGATGTCGATGGCATCAAGGTATCTGACCTCACCGTTGCCACCAGCTCTGTTGATTGGTCCAAGCTGCAGTCTGCCGTCCAGATCAACGGCACCGACAACCCCAGGAAGAGGTAACTGTGGCGGAGTTTTTCTCACTGGCTTTTGTTCTGCTTAAGTAGACGATCTGTGAGCATTCTTAATACATTTAGCTACTGCCTGCAGATATAGAGCGCTGTTATGACATGAATATTCCCTTTTTTGGGAATATAATTTTCAGTCAAATGTCAGGACAAATAACCGCCAATGTTTCCTGAGGGAAGGTGGAGATTAAAAGCATTCCAGTGCTGCCGGGGACTGTGGGTGGGGTCAGAGAGATCAAAGAGACAGGCTCTCTCTCTCGTTTCACACTTTCTCATGGCGAAGCGACACCTTGTGGAGGGTTTGCGGAATGACGCACTCGACTTTTCCAAAAAATCTAGTTTAATCCGAGGGCGTATTCTATGCTGCTCCTAGAACAACCTATTGTACTTTTCAAAGGCTAAAAACCTGTTTAATTACACCACCTTCTCTTTCTCTCAGGCTGCTGATGGGTGTGGTTGAAGGTATTTCTGCTGACGCGGTGTCTCAGCTCGTCAACACGACTGGTGTCAATCTGGTTCTGTCAGACCTGCTCAGCACCAAAACTGGAGGTAGGCTGAAGTGCCTTCGTTATACTTTCATGCGTGTCGGGTGAACGCGGTAGCATAATATTCTGGACACACTGCATCCATTATTCATTTTTACTTCATCTCTCCTTATTCTGTGGTTTTATTAATCTTTCTGTCTAAATCTTCTGAATTTTCCTCCTGTCTGTGCAGGTGTGGAGCGCATCATGGCCATGGACACCCTCAACTCTCAGCAGAGGAGCCTCGGCTGGGGTCTGGGCGCCGCCCAACACGACCAGCTGTCCAAACAGGCGACGACTCCGGGCCTGATCCGCCTCTACCAGCTCCTGCTGTTCACCATGCCCGGAACCCCAGTGTTTACCTACGGGGATGAGATCGGCCTCCAGGCAGCAGACGTAAGCCGAAAAAACCCATTTTTCAAATGTTTCAGTGACCTGATGGCTGTCCCAGGGTGTAACCGTTGTCTCTCCCCTCTTTGTTTCCTCATCAGGGTGCCGGATCGCCCAAGATGGTTTGGGACATAGAGAAGGAACCTGTTGAAGGAGCTGCTGTCAACGAAACAGAGGAGGTACGAGTGTGTCCGCAGCGACTGTTGGTGTAGAAAAGGAGTCTTTGAGAAAATAAAGATTTCAGTGTTTTTAAAACATTTCCCCCCTTAATCCTCAAATTTACAGGCTGAGCGGACGGAGCGCATCGCCGTAAGGAATTGGTTCAAATCCCTCAGCGAACTGCGAGGAAAGGAGCGCTCCCTCCTCCACGGAGACTACTACTCTCTCTTCTCCTCCACCTCCTCCCTCTCTTTCCTGCGAGTGTGGGACCAGAGCGAGAGATACATAACGGCTGTCAACTGGGGCTCGGCGTCCGAGCTGCTCGCACTCAAACTGGCACCCACGGGCAAGTTCACCAGAAAGATCTAGCGTCCCGGGCCAGTGACGCTCATTAGCAGCAGTTGGTTGTTTTTTTTTAACACCGTGATCTTTGTTCCTGCAGAAGGACTGGAGCTGCCAGAGAAGGCCACGGTGAAGCTGTCGACTGATGCGGACCTGAAGGTAGACTCCACAATCAGCCTGGACAAAATCACCCTAAAACCCGGAGAGGCCATCCTCCTGCAGTTCCCCTATACAGGCTAAAGATGGAGCCAAAGTGTAAGGAACGCTACCTACAGATTAGACTTGTTTAAAAACAGAAACTGCAGTCTGTCCTAATCCTTAGGAATAAGGTGGCATATTCAAAAGAAACAGGATTTTTAGAAAACCTTTTTAACAGAAAGGACTGTTCAGATTATTTAGTCCGAAAATAACTTAATTGGGTCGAATTTTAAACCTGCCATACAAATACAGACTGTTGGCCAGTACGAGCTCCGTTCAATTCTTTTTGTTTTCAAAATGTTTAAAACACCATTTATTTTTTTGTTCACTGTTGTGTTTTGTGCGAGGAAAAGACCGCAGCCAACTCAGACACACTCATGTTCATTTGTGATCTTTTATTGTTGACTATCTGTGCATTGTCCAAAATATGTGAAAGACATTCCATTTTTTAAATTTTTATTCGATGGGCATTTCTTTAGCAGTCCTCTTTTGTTTTATTTGTCAGAACTTTTAAGATTCAAACAAAACTGTTGCGAATGGCATCAAGTCCGTCAGGTGAACTGAATTCGAAATGAATAAACGGAAAGTTCTGTACCGACTCCTGCGCACTCGTGTTTCTGTGTGTGAACATTCTTCTAAGAGTGGGTTCTGTGTTTAAGGATGCTTTTTTTTTTTTTGTTTTTTTTTTTGTGCCGAAGATAATATCAGATGAGCCGTTCTCGGTACGTACAGGTGTGTAAGTGTGTCACAGATGTTAACAGAGGAAGCGCGTCTATATTTAATCAACGTGTTATCGGCTCATTATACTTTACTAAAATGTACGCTGTGCACATATCTACGGGTTTCTCTAAATGGGTCACACACTGTCTTTAAGTGACTACAGTCATACACCTCCATCCTTATGTCACGTTTCAGAAATAGCAGAGAAGATGTGTTGATGTTTAACAATAAGCGACATCACCGCTTGTTTCACAGTGGTCCCTGAGACCGCTCTGGTTAATATAGTGATCTATAGAAGAAGAAAAACCTTCCTGTTAAGATGACGCAGCGTTGACAAAATCAGGACGATGAATGAGAAATATCAGACTCAAATATATCCTCTGTGTGCGTACTTCCCAATTGCGTTTTATATAAACACTTTCTCTTGTGATTAAAAGGTGGAATTCACCGGTGTGATTGAAAACCTGCCATCTTCCCTCAACATTATTGCTTGACTTTAGCTTTAGTTGTTGGGTTCATATAGAGTAGACTTACATTACACCCCGTCTGAAGATGTCACCAAGAGAAACACTCGCTGTAAAGCATCACGGTTTTATCGTAATCAACCGTCTGTTTTGCTTTTTATGTTGTCTGGCATTCTTTGCTTGACCCGATTTTACAGTTTTACATCAGAAAAATGCCAGATTATGATCAAACTATTCCTCTCCGTCCTGTATGAGTCCAGCCCGACGTCTTTGGCACGCTGTCGACACAAAACTGCAAGTCTGACTTCATTCAGCCGAGGGAAAAGCAATCAAGTACATTTACTTAAGTACAATTTGAAGGTACCTACAGTGCTTTTTAGAGTACTATACCAATGTTTTTTTTATCCGGCAGCGGCAGTAATTTTGTATATTTTTAGTTACAAACCAGCTTTTGAGATGCACTGTTTTTATTTAAACAACCCAACAGAATATAAAGTAGGTAAAACTAGCTCCACCTCGACCACCTAAAACATTAAATTGTCACACATTCAGTAGTGAAATATCCAAATACATCACTCTGAAAGGGGCATTTCTGCCTAATGAGTACTTTTAATTGTGATACTGTATTTATGTATATCATTTATATCTATTTATATCATTTTATAATTTTTTTATAGTTTCTTTTGGTTGTGAAAATGTTTGTTTAATCTTTAAAGGTGTCTTGTAACCTCATGTCGGATGGGCAAAATGTTTGACCCTGCATGAAATATACAAATCAGCAAACTGTAATCTAACATTAAAAGTGTATTCATGAAATGCTGACATCTTATGCTATCTCTTTTCTGTTTAGAAAGTGTTCATTTTCTGAACCGGTTTCATTTACACCGCCACGGTAATCTACAGTAAACCTGTCAATTTCTCATTCAAAAATCCGAAAACCATCCTTTTGATGAAAATGTCAAACAGTCCCTTTAACAGCTGAAAGTCGCTTCAACTCTCAGGGTCTCGGCCCAATACAGAGCCGCCGTGGTGCTGTGGTCTCACAGGGGAGGTTTGAAGTTGATGATACCGGGAATCAGAGCCCGTCTCGGCACCTCTCTGCTCACCCCACGCCGCTGCGAAACCCAACCACCGTCTCATCCACCGCCATGCACACTCATGACTGACTCTCAGTCTGAGTGTGACACACACACACACACACACACACACATTCACCGTTTACATCACGGTGACATGAAGCTACATGACCTTTCATCAGCTTTCATGGAGCGCTGCATAGACCCAAACGTTGCTTTACACTGAAATTCAGCATTGTAATCTGCTCCAACCTGACACTTTAAAATGGAAATCCCTGTGAGTGAAAGGAAGATACTGTACATTCAGAAAGCACATCACTCCTCTCAATATACCGACGTTAACTTAACCATATATACCGCCAGATCTTAGCATGAAGCGTATACAAATACTTCTTTCTACAGCTCATGTTGGTGAGCTTCATATTGATGTTTTGAGGTCAAGAGTATTTCAAGTTGTACCTTGTTTTTAAACTTGTAGCCCTCTCCTCTACCACAACGCTGGAGAAACAGGTATGCTCTGAAGGACAGAGTTGGTGTTTTTCCTCTAATAAGTTTGTATAAGTTTGAATGATCATTTTCATTTCCCATCAGACGGCTCTTAGAAGATCAGTCCAGAGTGGCGACTGGCTGTGTTCTCCTCTCCTGAACGTATGATGTCTTCAGTTGATTTTCTGTTTATTTAGCTTCAACACTCTCACGTTCATCTCGTGTTATTGTGGGTTCAACGTGTTCTGTGTTCTGTTGAAGTGTGGACAGTTTCATAATGCTTGAACAATATCTGGTCTGGGATTAGCTTTGTGGTTATTTAGTTAAACCCAAATGAATTGAGGAACATATTAAATATCGGCATAAAACTGAAATAGCACAATTAACGTCTTGATTTGGACACAAGGGCTTGTTTCAGAACAAGTCCTCAAGATCAAACGAAGCAATTAACGCAAGAAACTCATCCTCACAGCAATTGTTCAACATTTTGGGGTAAATTCTCATTTGCTTCCTTGTCGAAAAGTAAGATGAGAGCTGAAAGCCCTCTCACCACGAGGCTATAGCTTCCCGCTTGTTAGCTTAGCATAAAGACTTTAGTTATCCTAATCAATGGTTCCTTCTGTCCAAACATCTGTCCAATCCAAACATCCACCTCTCCTGCTTACGTATTCTCTAACTTTGGAGCCTTAAAAACATGCTTTTCTTGCTGTGACGTGGATGAGAAGCTTAGCATGAGAAGATGACATCTTAAGCATAAAGACTGGATACAGTTTAACAGCTAGTCTGGCTCCGTCCAAAGGTAACACAATGTGCCTATCAGCACCTCTGAGGCTCAATTAACAGACGTTTGCTTGTGGACGGAGCCAGGTTAGTTGGTATTTCCTACTTATAGTCTTTATGCTAAGCTAAGCTACCCGCCTGCTTACTGTAGCTACATATTTATATGTATATATATTACTGTATTAGCTACCATGAAAGTTGTATTGATCTTCTCATCTAACTCTCAGCAAGGAATCAAATACATGTTCAGTTTCCCCCCAAAACTAGAACAGGACTCCACAACAACAGTGTCCGAGACTACAAATGCACTCTTTACTTTCCAAGTTTTCAAAATGATGTGCTGGTTATGAGCAGTGTTCTGTGTGTGTGTGTGTGTGTGTGTGTGTGTGTGTGTGTGTGTGTGTGTGTGTGTGTGTGTGTGTGTGTGTGTGTGTGTGTGTGTGTGTGTGTGTGTGTGTGTCAGTCTGACATTAGGATGTGTGTGTATGTGTGTGTGTGTGCGTGTGTGCGTTGCCCTTTAAATACAAACAGACCAAAAGAGACCATAAGAAAAAATGAGGGATAAGAGGGTAGAAAATAAAACGCTCAAACTGAAAGTGTGTGTATATGTGCATGTACTGTGTGTGTGTGTGTGTGTGTGTGTGTGTCTGTGTGTGTGTCTGTGTGTCTGTGTGAGAGCGTGAGGTTGAAGCCGCACACAAGGGTGTTTTTCTATTGTTTCCAGCATCACTATGACACAGCTTGTAACACACTCACACACACGCACACACACACACACACACACACACGCACACACCCGCACACGCACACACACTGCCATTATGACAAAGTGGATGAGCGGCTGAAAGATCAACTGAAAGAGCGACAGTGGCCGACCATCTCTGGTGAAACTACATCTCTCTCTTTCTCTTTCTCTTGTTCGCCGTCTCTCTCTCTCTCTCCTCCCCCTTTCTCACACACATGTCAACCTACCAGCAGACCACACACACATGCACCTCACTGCCACGGGCACATCTCTCATCGTAATGACAACTTAACAGGTAAGAAGACTATTTCTCCTTACTTTCCTTCTCCTGTTTCAGCCCACTATAAGGCAGGAGCTGTTTGATTTAGCCTAGAGGCAGTTTAACCCAACATTAGCACAATTAGCATTATCTCACACTCCTAAAACACACTTAGTTCTCGTCATTTAACAGTTACTTTTATCCGAGGGAGCCATTTAAAAAAAACAAATAACTTCGGCAGTGAAATTTAAAAAACCACAGGTGTCCCGAAGAATATGCAATAAGCATTGATAAATCCATGTACAGATGCATTCTGTGATGTTCATGCAGTTCATTTCTAAAAGTGACGTTACTTGTAGCATGGCAGTGTTTTATTCGCAAACATGTTGGCGTGTGTACGCCAAACGTGCTCTTACACAGAGAGGCTTCAAACCACAAGCCTGACTTTTTCCATTGTGACCACTTTCTTAACATAATGTGATAATACAGGACCTGGGTCCGCTTAGATGTATCAAGGGTGTGATGTATGAAGATGTATGAAAGGTGAAGAGTGTGAATCTACACTCAGGGATCGGTGCAGTTGTTCCCCCTCACTAAAACTAGTGTAAAATCCCTGTATTTACTTCTGCAGGTCAGTTTCTCTCTAAATGGATTCAGATGTTTATTCAACTTCACAGTCATTGTTGAGACAACTGTGTACAAAGAGGTGTTTACACTGATTTAAAATGAGGCGGACAAAACACTAGAAGAAGATGTCGTGTTGTTGTTGTTGCTATTTTCGACCCCCTTCGAGTGTGTGACCTCTTTTGACATCTGCACTCAGAACGGGGGCAACGACCGCTTTTACGTTTTTGTTCGCCGTCAAGTGAAAGCTCTTCTTCTGTGCCGACAAAGGCCCCGAATGAAAAGACATCTGTTCTGAACATTTACCCACCTGAAAATCAAGGCCCGAAGAAAAGAGAACGAAGTCGCTTGCGTGTTGCAGCCGTGTTCATCTTTAAATGGCTTTGGCATTGTTCGTGGACTTCCACCCTGTATGTGTGGAAGAAGGGGCGAGACGAGGAAACGGAAGAAGTTCGCAGCACATTTCGTGTCCATCCAGAGACGCACTACGATCAAAGACATATTCCACTGTCATTGTTTCATCAAGTTATTGGGCCTCTGATATACAGTGCTTATACGTGTTTAAAACACCCCCAATGAAATCCCTTCAGTCTTGATGCTGCAATCGTTCCTCTCTCCTTCTTGAAAGAAGTCTTTAAGATGTATTAAGCAGCATTACGGCCGTGGGTTGAACAGCAAATTGAAGTTCTGCCACATGTTCTGGATTGGACTGAGGTCTGAATTCGGCTTTATGTTTCACAGGGCTCGCTCTAGAGAAGCATCCACCACAGCATGATGCCGCCAAACCAATGCGTCAGGGTGGAGATGCCGTGTCTTTATGCTGACGTGCAACGTTTGGCATTTAGTAGGATGTCCAAAAAGCTAAAGTTTAGTCCCATCAGGCCATTTACACTTTTCCTGGTTGTTTTTGCTTTGCGAAGAATCAGTCTCCCTTCTCAACCATGGAAACATGTTTCCTCATGGTTGCTTTAGGGCCCTTTTAGTGGTTTCCCTCACTCCTTAGCTTGAAAATGTTCCGATATTCTTCCCCTGACTGGGTAACGTCATCGCTGATGAGCCTACAATGTTCCTTCATCTTTACGGTGCAGCTTTTGCACCCAAAACCGCTTCTCTTGTTGACTACAAACATTCGATCGCCATTCAAATTAGCACGCAACCTCCGATCAATCGGCTGCACCAGTGATGAATTAGGCGTGTCAAAGTAAAGGAGGTGGGTGTTTGTTTAATCTCGTGTTTTGTGCTTTATATTTACATTTAATTACATCCAGTGTGATTTAGAGATGCAAAAATCCAGGCACTCTATTTTAACTTAATATTTATTTCCTATTTGACTTGGTCATAGAACGCTACAGTATAGCGAGGACAGAGGTCAATTGTATAATGCAAGACATCCGTCTAATTAGCAGCAGGCAGACTGTGTAGAGGTGAGAACAGGGTGCTTATTTAATATGAATACACGGATTATTGCCTTATCAATGCTCACATAACAGTGTTCAGGAGCGGTGAGGCTAATAACCATATGTTTACGCTTCACAGAAAACAAACAAATCCTTCAAATATTCAGAGATTCTTCTGGGCTGAGTTTGTTGCAGTGCATTTGGCTGGATAACAGCATAATATGCTCATTAGTTTGATCATTTGTTGGCTAAAGGGAGGCATGGCGCCCTCAAGTTTCCTCAGGTAAATTGCTTTTTACATATTTCTTTTCTATTATAGTAAAGTAGTGTGGACAACGTTTTTTTTAAATAAATGTTTTTGTCAGTGTGACATAGCACAAACAGCCATGAAAACATGACATGAAACAATTTGAACGTACAGATTTTGAGTTGCTTTGGTTAGTGGGAGTATTGTATGTGTTTGGGTGCATGTGTGAAAGTGTGTCGTCTAAGTGTGTCATATACATCAACATATGAAAAACTGCGACAAGAGGAATGTACAGATTGGTCCGAGAAGGAGGAAGGATAAATAATAAATAAATAAATATGTAAATAAATGGTAATAATAATAATATTGGTAAGTAGGTTCAATAAATGAGTGCTAATAATAATAATAATATAAATAATGATAATTATAATAAAAAAGTAGATGAATCAATAAATAAATTACTATATTTGATCTATTTTATATTAATCTTTTATAGTATCTTATGGGTCGTTGCCTGTTGCTGCCCACAGACCTTTAGGAGGGAGAAGGCCCAGTGCGGGTTATAGAATAATGTTCAGGTCAAGGGTCGCTGACTTTTAACATTAAATACAAAACAAACTCAATGATCCTCATGGAGAACTGAGTTATGATTATGGGATGGCCCCCATGCATTGAATGTAATCGCGTACATCAGAAAGTGTCCAACTCTTGTTTTTCCAGGAGCTGTGATCAGGTTTATGTTGAAGTAATATAATCAAACAAAGTTTTTTGAGTTGATACATCACAACCAAAATGACAAAAAATAGTTTTTTTTTAATTTGGAGAATAAATCGACTGTAATTAATTTTATTCTAAAGAATGTAAAAAATACAATAACTAATGTCATTATTTATTTACTCCACTCACCAGAATTACAGTATGTTCAGAAGTGCATCAGCGGCCAATTCATTTATATTCATATAGGAAATATGTTTTTCCAAGTGCAAAAATACATAATATCATTTTGATGACACACTGCGCATCAAAATCCAAGAGAAAGAAGAAACCCTCGAATGGAGATATCACATTCATACAATGCGCTGAAGACTTCCTTCAGGTCACCTGCAGTTGACCTCTCTGATCTGAATCGATTCATGTATTTGAAATTCAGCACTTTGCAGTTATGAAATAGAATTACAATTGTTGGTATTTTTATCCATGTGTGGAGTATCATATTATCATATTATCAGTATCACTGTACTGTGCTTGCAGTGTGTGTGTGTGTGTGTGTGTGTGTGTGTGTGTGTGTGATCAGATTTAAAGTTACGGACTTTAACCCAATAGATGGACACAATCATAAAGTTGCCATTAATTTGTACTATACTTATCCACACAACAAGATGCTGCAGAAAATGTTCCTTTTTCTGCATGAAAAAGTTCCTTTTAAACAGGATTGTGTATACCGGTAAATTGTTTTGCCACTGGATCACTTTCTCAGGTGACTCATGGGTCACCTGAGAAAACAGCTTCGGACCGTTTTAATCAAACCCTTTGTTTTGAGCTGCAGCTTGAACACTGTCGTCTCTTTTGCACCAGGCTTTTGGCACGTTTTATAAAACGTGCGTTGATAAATAAAAGTCCATCATGTGAAAGTGACAACATTAGAATGTCCCAAAAACAAATGGCGCACCGTGTTGTAGTAGCTGTATTCCATCATGTTATTCAGGTGGGCCCTCCTGTGGTGAACACTGTTGACTTTACATGAAAGACGCCTGTAGCAGTCTTAAGAAGTGCAGCATTGCAGTCACATGTGTGCACAGCGGGGTCTCCGCACATTCTTTTGGCCTGTGTGATCTTGTTTTAGATGCAAAAGCTCTTGTCAAGCTGTCATGTGATTTCCAGGCTCCTATGTGAGAGCATCAAACGCATTTAAAAGTGAAAAAGGGCTCCAAATATTTCCAACCTAATTTTTTCTAACACAATAGCAATGTAGCCGTTTTAGAACCCTCCTGCAGCTCTTTCTGAGCTCGGCGTCTTTGCTTATGTTTGTGTTTGTTTTTGTGTTTACGACTGAAATACTGATCCTAAATGACCAAAAAGCACCAGACACAGAATGGGATTTTTACTTGAAAATGTATTTCTTTCACAAATGGGGGGCATTTTGAGACACTGTCTTTGGGGTAAATCTAGCTTTAAATGTTTGCATAAAATGACGTTAAAGGACAAAGTACCTTCTTGTGTGAAGAGCAGTTTGGCAGCAGTTGGACCTCTGTGTGTTCAGTATTTCACATACACGTCATGCTTTTTAGGTGATGCTACATGCTTTCTTGGATACCATCTGTTACAGTGTTAACATGGGCCATCATACATAATAACAGGGTTATTGTTATGTTAAGTCACATGCTGATAGTCGGCAATGCTAACCTCAGCAGCAAGGCCTGTTTCTCCGTGTTTTTTTACGATACACACTGATTTTAATTAGTCCCTCGTCCACTCGGTTACTCTCTTCCCGCCAAACGGCACTTCTTTTCTCAGCGACGAAAAGACAGACGAAGAGGCCGCTCGGAGAAAAAAAAAAAAAGTCCAGAAGCGCTTCTCTCGTTCCCCCTCCTCTGCTCCCGCAGCTTTTTATGGTGAATTTGAGAGAAAACCAGAGAAGCGTCTCCCCCGTACACACTCCTCCGCATTCCCCTTCCATCCTCTCGCATCCTTTTCATTCACACGTTTCTTCATTCGCCCCGCTTTCTCAAGGTTACAAACACGCATGTGGGGAAATGCGTACACGCAGGATACACGGGCAAATATAGCAGAGCATGTCTGAATCACTGGTTGAAAGAAGGTTGGATGCGTTTTAGATATTTTACCAAAAAGTCAAAAAAAACTGTCGACTTTTGAAGGCTAAACTGAACGCCCTATTGGGTGCAGAAGCCATGCAAGAATGCATTTGAAGACGTGTTTATTTCTTCTTTCCTTTCATCCTGTTGTATATCTTTTTCTTCCCCGCACCGAATTATCAAATATCTTGAAAGCGCAACATTTTATCCTAAAATGTGAGACTAAATTGTAACGAGAAGGGTCAAAGCACATGTCAAATTCCATGTTTGGTGAGCGCCAAAGATGCTCGGAAATACTCTGTGTTGATTCACTTGTACGTTTTTCAGGAATCTCATTCATTTTGGTAAATCTCACTGTCAGAAAAACCGCATGTCGTTTGGCTGCAAGTGTAAGGATAGAAAGTCGTCTTCCTGGATCTCGACTCCTTCCTGCAGCAACGTAAAGATGACTCAGACGATCGACATTGACCGTAGTCTTCATAATGATCTCGGAACATTTTTCTTCAATAGCTGAAACTCCTCGCATTGACCGTGGAACCTTTAGATTTAACATATTTGCATGAGGTGTAATGTAATGCAGTGAGGTTATCTGAACGCGCGTAAATCGATCAAAGATTATTGCCGAATATATCACGTATGCTAATGTTGAGGTTATCGGGTCAGACAGGTCGTGTAGATACCACATCATTGTCTCTCCATGTTAATGCTGAGGTTTCCAGCTATGAGAAGTAGTCACACTGTATCAGTGACCTCAGCATTAACATGACCACCTACACACACACACACACACACACCGACACATGTACACACATCTGCTCCTTTTCTCTTTACGCTCTCTGGAAGGTGATGGAGTTTCATGCTCTACTTGTAACAGTTGTTCATTTATTACTGATACATGATCTGTTCGAGGGATTGCACACGTTTCATTGCACGCAGATTATTTACAAATTCCACATGTGTGCGTCCTGCAGGGTCTTGCGAGTTGGTTTTGATGAGTGAAAATGTCTCAGGAAGAAAATGATCTTGTGTTACAAATTTGATAAAGCATGCCACACGAGTGAATGAATGGACCGCAATCTGCTGGCAAGTTTATCATCAAAAAGCAAATTCAAGTGGCAGTTGGGAGGCCAGTGGCAGTTCCTTAGGGCACTTCTATTTTGTGAGATTTTACATGTTTGATTTGTACATTTTAAGGTTGGCCATTAGTATTCAGCATAATATTATACGACTGAATATACAACTCATATTATAGATTTACTCCACTACATTTCAGAGGGAAATATTGTACTTTTTACTGCTTTGCATTAATGCTGCGTGAAGGAGAAACACCGAGCATCACACAGGTTACAAAATAAAAATACTGCCGTTAATGTTAATGAATAATTCATGTCCCATTCTTTCGGGTGAGTTTTGTTATACTGTATGTTAATACAATTTTTTTCCCCACTGATAGAAAGCCAGGTAATATATTCCGGAAAGATACTCAATGTTGACGCAAATAATTAGTCTTCTCTTATTTAAACTGATTGATTACTTCCTGTCTTGTCTGTACTTAACAGCCGTGTGTGTGTGTGTGTGTGTGTGTGTGTGCGTGCGTGCGTGTGTGTGCGTGCGTGTGTGTGCGTGCGCACGTAGGTTTTTGAAGTTGCTCACAGACTTGTGGACCTGCCAGCGGTCGTGTTTGAGGTTACGTGCGCATGTGTGAGTAGGTGTTTTAAAAATATATGACATAATAAAGCTAGAAAACAGCTTACTGGCCCGTTAAAAGTGCATCTACCGGTATATGTGTGCGTGTGTGTGTGTGTGTGTGTGTGTGGTGGGTGAGTGGGTGGGTGGGGCGGCAGGGTGATTAGAGGGTTCCCTGAACCTCATCATTTGTCGCCGTTTTCCTTCCTGTTTCATTCTCTCTCATTTCCTGTCAGCTGACTCAGCCGGAGAATCTTGATCTGGTAAACATCTACGCTACAGCTTATGCATGCACACACACACACACACACACACACACACACACACACACACACACACACACACACACACACACACACACACACACACACACACACACACAAAATGCACTGTAGCCACACAACGATGTACGTTCACACATTCAACACTCATGTAGACACACGCACAACTGAATAATGTGTTTTCTCACACATACACAGCTTTAGCTGCTTTATTCTTTACAGCATATAAAAAAAATGTTGTCAAATTTAAAAAAATAGTGGGTTTAGTAACTCAACATCAGCATACATGCCTTTAAAAATAAAATACAGAAAAAGAACTACAAAAAGGATGAGAGTGTCACAAAGGCAGTGGGACACTAAGAGAACTTACAAGTACACCAAAAATAAGCGAGTGCACAGAGACTGAGCAGAGAGATAAAACACAAGTCAGCGACATAAGAAGAAAGGTCGGACAAAGTTAGACGCATGGTGAGATAGAGAGAGAGAATGAGAGACAGACAAGGACGGGCAGAGAGACGGAAAGAGAGATGGAGGAGGGGGGCAGAGAGATAAAGATAGCTGAAAGGAGGGAGATCCGTCAGCGTTTGTTTCCTCAGGATGTGGTTACCACGACGACGAAAAGGCAGCGAGGCAACATCACTACTCGCTGGTCCCTTCTGACACCTGCAAGAGTGTGTGTGTGTGTGTGTGTGTGTGTGTGTGTGTGTGTGTGTGTGTGTGTGTGTGTGTGAAAAAGACAGTGTATCTGTGTGAGCTTGGTTATGTGTGTGTCCATTTTACTTTAGATGTAAGACAGACCGTGTAAGTATGTGTGTGTGTGTGTGTGTGTGTGTCTGAAAAAGACAGTGTATCTGTGTGTCATAAGTTATGTGTGTGTGTCCATTTATTTGACTGTGTGTGTGTGTGTGCAGTCAAAGGAGAGAGAGTGACAGATAGGAAGGACTAAGTGAGGTGCTGAACATCTGAAGGGGGAAATAATTATTCAAACACTCGAGACGAAGCCAGAGCGAACGATGAAGACAATCAGAAGAAGAACCAGAACCAGAAAACATGAACAACAGAGGAGGAACATATTTGAAAAGGAAATTAAGCGCCAAGAACTGGTAAAAAACCCCAACACTAACCCTTAGAACGTAGCGAGTATATCTGTCTCTTCATCTCGTCTTCCTTCGTTCTTTCTCTTTCTGACTCACTCACCGTCCTATTTAGAGCAGAATGTGGTTTCGAGAAAGAGAAAAAGAAAAACCAAGAAAGACTTCAAGACGCAATGTACAAGTCTGTACTCAAAGTGATTTTCTAGCAAGCTAACGTGTGTTTAATCTGACGGCAAACAAAAATCAAAAGGCATCAGTCGAGGCAGACTTTGTAAGCATGCTCAACAGGAATACGCATGCTAAAAACTGCTAATCTGAGCTTGATTCGGAATGAAAAAAGGCGCCATTGCTTTGAACTGACAGCCTGCGTAGCCTGCACGGTTCATTTCAGGTAATGACATTTCAGGATAATTCGTAGGACAAAGAACAGTTGGTAATGTGCATTACTTATCAAATAAATGACCCCCAAAACCTGCAGGGGTCTGTACAAACGACTTATGGACAGGGGATTTTGGAGACGTGACAACTCTTGCCGACTCTCGTTACTTGAATCCGGTGTTTGAATCCTGTCGGCATGTGCTCCCTATAGCAAGATGTGCTACTTAGCGGTTCTGCACATATGGAGAGCATTTTTCTCGATAAGGCATACTGGTCTGTATACGACGTTCCCTTTGGAGGGGCTCACAGCTGTGACTTCAGTGTGTGAGCTCATCTGAACACTATGGACGCCTCAAGTTTGGAAACAAGGGCAAGTCTGTGTTTAGTACTTGAGCTAAAGTGAACTGATGTTGTGGCTGTTCATTTATAATTACACTGTGTTTCTGTTTGTCTCATGGAGGCACTCTAGCTACACCCAGCGAGCCATCATGGACGACCCTTCATCTACCCAATCCTTCCCCAACCTCCACCACCATCGCCACCGCCCATCCTTTCACCTCACAATGCCCAGCCTTCAAAGCCCTGAAGTGGGATACCAGTCCTCTCAGTCCAACCTGGACCCTCAGGAGCCATACGGAAGCAGGGGGGAAGACTCCACAAACTCCTTCCCAACTTCAAGCACCTCCTCTGGGGAAAGAAGGGAGAGCGGTGGAGGTGACAGAGGCTTCCCAAACACAAGCGGCAGCTGTTTGGACGGAGATGCTAACTTGGGAGGCCATCTTCACGGAGAAAGCGGGATAGGCAGCCATTTTTCTGACACTTGGTACAGCGGTAGCAAAAAAGAGGAGGCTTGGGAGGACGGGGAGAATAGTGAAAGCGCTGCAGACACTTTTTATAGAAGAGGTGATTGCTACAGTAACGCAAATGATGTTTTTTACACCGTGAATTGTGGCAGTGAGGAGGGAGTCAGGCGTAAACTCAGAGCGGACTACAATAACTATACACATAGCGGCGAGGCTAAAGGCGATGCAGTTTACAACAGGGAGGCTAACGTTGGCCACTTTACCAAGCAAACTACTTCTTACGCCAGACCTGCGACGGGGAGCTTCAGCGACAGCAGCGTTGACTATTCAAGAGTGAGTGATAATTATTTAGGAAGAGAAGAGGATTACGGGTCCAGCTGTGGCTCAGGTGAGGACCAGCTTCAACCAGCAGAGGTCGAGAGGCCCTGGCTCAGTGCCTCTCCCTCCAGTCAGACCGGAGAGGCCAGGTGGAGAGCAAAAGCGGACTCAATCGGTTTTGCCTCAGTGTGCCTACCGCAGAGATCGCCCATCGGCGTCAGCAGCGTGGCGTACACTCAGAAACTGGACTCCTTCTCTGATGCTTTCCTCTCCCAGCGAAAGAGACGATTCCCGATGATTCCCGGCGGAGATTATCCTGGACAGCTCTGGGAATTCAGCGTTGGGAGAGGAGAAAGCCCTGGATTGGTCAATTCAATGCACAGCTGCGCTTTCGATTCAGACTCCTACCTGCCTCCCTCCTCCTCTTCCCCACCCACTCACCCCTCTCTCCTGTCCTTCCCCTCTCCCCCCACATCATCTCACATCATGTCTTCAGTTCTTAGTCCTCCTCCCACACCCCTGCCTCCTCCTTCCCACTCACCCTCCAAAATGGACTCTCCCGTTGCATTTGTGGGCACCGGGCATTCAGTTTCCCAGGGGGGTGAATCACTGGGCGCGCTCCAGTTTTTCGCTTCGCACCATCAGTCTCTCCCATCCGTCCATTCCTCCGGGATGATATGGAAGTTTCCACCGCTGACGCACAACTTCCCACAGTCGGCAGGCGACCCCGGCATCATCGAGGTCAACCTGAGGCCTTCTCACAGCACTGACTATGACAACATCACAGGTAAGGCATGGCGGGCATTTTTGTGAACGAACATATGATAGTAAATTTTATCCGGAGGCTGTCATAAGTTTTTGAGAAAGGAGAAAACAACCTGAGATGATTTAAATGAACTTAATTTCCCCCCTTGGACAAAAAAAAAACCACAGGTTTAAACCCACATGTAAATTTACGGGACATGTGGGTTTTTCGTAGGTGAGCGACGCATTTCCTATTTCCCGTATGCAAATTCCATTTTCACTTTTCACATTTTGTAACAGACATCTTTGCACTATTTTGCACCATGTCAAGAACTTTTTTTTTCTTCCCATTTGACGACCAGCATGCAGTCCAGAATGTATGTGCGCTTTGAGTTCACATGTGGGTTTTCTCAAGAATTGATTAGTTTCCGAATAAGAAACTGATTCTGTCAGTGCGTGGTGTAACACTTTCCTGTCTGCACAGATAACAATGATGTTTCTGTCTTGTTTTGTCTGACTGTCTGTCATACTCACAATGATCAAGCAGTTAAACAGTTCATTATGGAGCATTGACTTCCACTGTTTATTGTCCTTCCCCCCTCTCATTTTCCCAGCCTCCCACGTTCAGTCTCCAGAAGCGGCATTCCTCTCTTCCACATCCCATCCTTCATCCCTCCATCCATCCAGAGCCCTCTGTCCCTCCAGCACTCCATCCCTTCATCCATCCTTCCATCTTCCCTCTCGTCCAACTCACTTTTCCAACCAACATTATGAGGCAGCAGAAAAGATCGCCCCATACATTGTGACCCAGAATGTAAAGAATGAACAGACCAATCTGAACCAATCACAGCTACAGGTACAGTTTGACATTTGGGAATACGTGCTTGTCTATTTCCTCCTGGTGAGTTTGGGACAAGAAAAGTTATAGCAAGTTTGTGTTTGTGCATCCAGGATAGTTATGGGTTAAAACCATAGATAATCTGGTTGCTACATTTAGGAGAAGAAAACCTTCAGTTGACGCATTTTGTCGATTTTTATTTCATTTGATTGTTTTTAGCCACAAAACAACATTTTGTTGTGTACTTTGGTTTATTATCCAACAACTAATTGGTGTTTAGAGCTAATTAGTAAATATTAGCATGCTAATACGCTAAACTAAGATGGTGAATATGGTAAACAATTCACCTTACAGAAGCCCGAAACGGACAATTTTCAAACATTTTTATTATACCGCTATCTAGATAATGGTATTATTTTAAAAAAGTCGAAGGTTTCCGTAATACCTGCAAAAGAGCATGTTAGCATTGTCTTTGTTATCAGTGTGTTAGCATACTGTCTTTAGCCCTGTGCTAGTCCTGTGCCCAAGTACAGCCTCACAGAGCCGCTAGCATGGCTTCAGACTCTTTTAGCTCTTTTTGTTTCGCTTTTATCTTTATCAGTCCGGAAGGACTATTCTGTTAACTGCTGGAACCTCTGGATTTTATTAGAAGTATCCTGGGCCAAAGTCATCTGTTAATGTAAAAACAAGACAAGCTCTTCTTCATGAACAACCACTGCATCTCAGAAGCCACATTTTCACAGTGGGGTTGCCAGTTTGGCACAGTATCGTCACTCTTCCGTCAGCAGAGATAGTTTTTGAGGGTGGGGGGGGGGGGGTAACACTCGCTACAGCTGGAGAAGCTGTGCATAAGCGGTGGGCTGACACGTAAATGGTTGTTTGTCGAAAGATTACGTTAGCTCCAACTGCATTTTGGTTTCTAAAACCACAGTCTTCAGCTTGGTTTGTATTGTTAGACTCGTTGAATGGTTGTAGTGTACATGATACATGTGACAGATCTGGAGTTGGTGAAAGGCATGTTGTTCACCTTCAACAGAGCTAGGTAAGCTTGTCATGGACCTGTCTCTGTATTTGATGCACAGAAATGAAATGGAAAAGTGGCATCAGTGTGGCAAATGGAAACGACCAATACGTTAATTGTTCATACCCTACATTTTGCTTTCTCACTTTTGTCTTTCCTTGTGCACCTACAGCAACAAGCCGCTCCAATCTTCACTGGAACTCCATTTCCCAGTATCCTTCACTCCAGCAGAGGTCAGAAGAGGGGTCGGTACACTCCTCGACCGCTCCTCAATCCCGTTCGCAGGGGGACGGGCCTCTACTCCTCCATATCATCTCTCAATCACAGAGAGGAGGAAACCACATGTGGAGCAGAGGAAGAGGAGTGTGTTGTGTTACCGTGAGTAAAACGTTGCTTTAAATCTTGATTGCTTATTACCTTAGCATTGGTTACCATGATATCTCAAAAACAGGGTGAAGAGTTAAGCTATGGGCCAAGACATTTTGTTCACGTTTTTTTGTTGTAGATCTGGATCCATGGTATTGGTTATTACCCTTCCCACCCTCACCCTTTCCTTCTCTCCAGGTATGTCAACGTGGGTCATGACTTCCAGGCAGAGCTTCCTCCATGCTTTGTGGATGTGGAAGGGTCAAGGGTGTGGTCACCGGAGGAGGAATCTCCTCGGGAACAGTTGCTCTGGAAACCGTGGGACAAGTTGGAGGAGGCTACCAACTTACAAGACCAAGGTAAACGACATGCTAAAATATTTATTTACAACCCAAAACTTTTTTAACAGAACAGCTTTGGAGTAATAATTGCACAGACACTATTCTAGTGTACCTATAATAACGTGTACGAGGGAGACATTTTTAATTGGCCCCAGAAGGAAGATAGACCCTGAAAATAAAAACAAAAGTCAGTTCATTATTCATTGTTCCCTGCTGAAAAGGCTCATACATGTGTGTGTGTGTGTGTGTGTGTGCATGCACAGTGGAGCTGCTGTTGTCCATGTGTAGTTCCAGCTGCGTACCAGGAGGGGGCAGTAACACAGAGCTGACTCTGCACTGCCTGCACTACTGTCAGGGCAACGCGATGGTAAGCTGTGCAGAGGGGAATATTTCTGTCCCGTCATTTCTTTAATCTTCACTAATTATTTTACCATGCACTCATTTCAATCCCTTTCATCATTCCTCCATCCATCACGACTCACTTCCACGCATCCCTACTCACCTACTCGTTCTCTGTCATTTCTTTCTACCTGCCTTTGGTCCTCACTCATCCATATCCAGTTCATTCTCTTCAGAGCCATTGCATGACTCATCTGTCTGTTCTGTGCCTCCTCCGTCCCTCTCTCCTGCTCAGGCCACACTGGACATGTTGCTGTTCTCACATCCCTCACCAACAGGAGACTACCACTACTCTGGTAACCTTTCACCTTTGGCTTCTCTCTTGACTCTTGGGGTTCCCTATGCATGTTGAGGGATCGCTCCTAAATCACCACCTGCTGTTCAGACCGCTCGTTGGCTTGATTATGGCTATTCAAACTGAGTTAACGTCACTCGCAAATTCATCCAGGACAGAAATAGGAAGGGAAGTGGGATAAACTTAAATGTGCAGTGAAGGCAGACTGCTGTTTCTCTGCAACAGCCAACAGTTGTATGAATCTCAAAATGTGACTCAGCAAAGGACGAACTGTTCCTAGTGATCTGTATGTACAATAGTAGGCTTTGTAGAAGCCCAAACCTCCTGCCACTTTCATCACGTGCAACCTCCACTCTCTCTCTCTCTCTCTCTCTCTCTCTCTCTCTCTCTCTCTCTCTCTCTCTCTCTCTCTCTCTCTCTCTCTCTCTCTCTCTCTCTCTCTTTTTGTTTCTTTGGTGCATTCAAGTCCCCCAAGAATCACGTAAAGTACAGAGTACACATTGTTCTGCATACAGTGTTCACTTAGGTGGGTTTATTCCTGTAGTCAGGGGTAGTGTTAAAGGTCTTGGGCCCCCTGACAACAATTTTAACAACATTCTAGATGTTTTAAGACCCAGGTATGTTTGTGTGTTGTCCTCAAACAACCTGTTTATCTGTATTTATCAACTCTTCCCCCTCCCCACCCTCTTGTCTCTCTCTCTCTCTCTCTCTCTCTCTCTCTCTCTCTCTCTCTCTCTCTCTCTCTCTCTCTCTCTGTAGGTAGTGATTGTTGGACAGACAGTGAAAAGAGTCTCTTCAGTGCAACTCTGGGAACTTCTGGAAAAGACTTTTCACTTATACGGAAAATGGTATACCTGTTTTCCCCTGCATGTGCTTACACAGCATTTATTGTACACAGCATTATAGGTTGACATGGGACAAGTTACACTGTCAGGTTGTTGTTTTTAGTGCCAAGTATTCACTATGTGTGTATGTTGCAGGTGAGGACTAAGACCGTGTGCCAGTGTGTTGAATTTTACTACCTGAGCAAAAAGCTCCAGGACAAACAGAAGAAACAGAGGGAGGAGGAGAACAGAGAAGCACTGATGGAGCAGCAGAAAAATGTAAGAAACACCTGAAAGAAGTGTTCAAATATTTTTGCCTCTTGTCAAGATGTCCCAGCTGATCCAGGGAGTCTGGTTCCCCACTGATGTTTCTTTTAGTTTGCATTTTAATGTCAGCCTTCTGCTTTAGTTCTCGTCCTCTTTCTATCCTTCTCTTGTTTCCTGTTGTTGTCGTCCTGCAGTTATTTGTCTATTCCCATGATACTCTGTGGCCTCCACTGGGCTATGCATCCGGATCTCTGACTAATAAGACTAACAGATTAGAAACAGAAGTAAAACAGAAACGTGGGCTATTGGGGCTATTGGAGTCTTGTGTAATCCGTTAAATACTTTAAATGTTTATCCGGCGTGGAATGCAGCTCAGCAGCATAGTTTCTTATAGTTGGTCTTGTTCTCATAGATGGCGCCCATCTGTCAGCCAGTAGACAGACAGTTTGGCCTCGAGGCGGCAGTTCCTGTGCCCTCATTGGCCAGCTTCTTCCCCTGCAAGCTGTGTGGCAAGTGAGTAGGACCAATTTCACTACACTCTCTGCGTTTGGCTTCAGAGCGCGCCAAAAGATAGTCTCAATTTTCAAGTCTTCTTTTCCAACCAGTCTTCCCTCTCTCCTCGCTCCAGAATGTTCTATAAAATCAAGTCCCGTAACGCTCACATGAAGATCCACCGCCAGCCTCAGGAGGATTGGACCGACAGGCGGCTGCAGCACCAGCTCCTCACCCAGCGTCTGGCTCTCAGTCGCCCCACCAACCTCATGCCCTCCCCAGGCAGTAACCTGCTCCCGCCCCTGGCAGCCGCTCTGACCTTTCCCTCTTCTGGCCTCGCTGGCAGCCACAACGCAAATGCAGACAATGTCCTGAACCTGGTAACCAATAGCAATGCCATCACTCCCAGTAATGGCAGAGTCCTAGATCCCAGCGCTGTGGTAACATATAGCAACATCGCCGCTACAAACTCTCGTGTAATCAGCAATATCGACGGCGGTGACTCAAACCAAAGAGAGCCCACCACTGTCTTACCTCTCCACCAATCATGGGGCTCATATGGACATGGCCCCGACCCCACGATCTTCTACTGCAACACAGAAGAGAAAGACACTGTAGGAGCTGGGACAGTGGGGGGGAAAGAGCCAATCAACTGGCAGTAGTGTTTAACTCTCCCAAAGGCATTACCACCACTGAGACTCACCAAAGGTGTGTTCTTTTTTATTCAAACAAAATCTAAACAAAAACTTCAGTACTTTTTCAAATATTTCAAGGAAACATCATCACGTGTATAAATTGTGTATTTAGATGTGTTGCATATTGAAATGTTTCTTATGCATTTTATATTTGAATAAAATCTGTAACCTCATGGTAGTTTTTGGTGTTTCTTACTTCTGTAAAACCACAATTACATGGATGAAACAAACAAGATAAAACATAATGTTCAGCGAGAGCCAGGTCCTCACTTTCCAATAATGTCCACATTCGGAACACGGTCCTCACAAAGGTAGGCAAACATGAACACACACACATTCACAAACACACACTCACACACGTAGTTGGCACAACGATTTCAACACACAGCTTGTTGAAAGCTTTTGATATAACACCATAATGGGCTAATATTGACCTTGGTAGACCATCTCCTCTCTTACAGCTGTCTGTGTACTTGTGTGCCCAGAATTCACCTGTTGATGGTTAACTACTGTGATTGTGTGTGTTTTTGTGACTGTGTCCTGGAAGATGCCGGGAAAGAGGCTACCGTGGCTGTAAGGAGAGTAGGCCTGTTAAATTCATTATGAGGTTGATCTAAAATACAGAAAATAAACAAAAGCACACGTAAGGATGATTTGTATTGACAACAAAAAAAAAACAGAAACAAACATAAAAATTCCAAAAGATGCATAAACAGCATCCTGAGGTGCAATTCTCAAGGCGGTGCGTATTCTTTGGTCCGGTATCTTTATGGGTGTTACTGCCACTGTGATAGTGATAACAGTGTTTGTATGGGTGTGTGTGTGTATGTACGTCTCTTTGTTCATGCTCATATAATGTGCCACATGTCCTTCAAGGTATCCTTTTTTTCTTTTTAAAGTAAACCTGTAAGTAAACAGATCCATTGATATGCGTTTGACTGTTTTACGCATTTGTGTGTAAGCACGTCCCTGATCAAAGTTCACAATGACCTATAAATGGTTCCTCTCCTTGACAAAAGTCCACCATGTCTGGCACAGTTTGTCTGCCCTCTTTTCTCTGTCCAACACTTTTTTTCTGATTCTTTTAAATATAGAGCATGAGGCGTGTCGAGATGACATACGTGCTCAAAGAGTGTCAGATTTGTCTGCTCTGGGGTCCACATGCCCCTGTTTTAGTGGTTTTAACTTCCCAGAGCTATGATGAGCTGTGACATTCTTGTTTTCATGCTTTAGTCGGAAAGTCTTTCTGCTCTTTTGGTAGCCGGCAACAGTCCTGAATATTGGGCTTTTTTTCAGCGAGCACAAGCGCGTAGATAAAGGGGGAGTGGAAGAACAGACCAATCGGGGTAAGGGAAAGGAGGGAACGGACAGAGAATAGAGACGTTACTGAGCAGCTCTTTGCCAGTTCACTGAGCTCATGCCCTGCACCAGAGCCCATCCCCCCCTTTTTCTCATTTGCTACTTTTCCTTTTTTTCCCATAGGCAAGAGTGGTCCCACTAAACAAAACCAGCTTTTTCATTCATTCCACTGTCGAGACAAGGACGCTTAGGAATGCCATACTAATAAATCAGCACATTTTTCCATTATAAGGGGAAGTATTGTTAACAATGACTACTGTACATTCTTATCTCATTCCTTCCTAATACTACACTGCGTGTACAATTGCAGGAATGTTCTCTTTTGGCACATTAATGCACACATAAGCAACACGATTGTCCTTATCTCACTGAGAAGTAGCCGACTATGTCAAGAGTGCTCAGACTACAAACCGGCTGTCATTTAGCGGCACTGAGCAAAACTGCTGAACTCGTGGAACTGTAAAAGAAAGCAATTCAGAGTGACTGTGAACCTTCACATAATGATTCACCCCCTTTTTACTTTTAGATGACAGGACTTCATCTCCCGGAGAAGAAAGTATGAGAACTTGCTTTGCCCTTCTTTTGACAAACGAGTGTGTGATTGAGGTTTTCATCACTCGTGAGATACTGTACATGGAGGCCCACTGCTGTCATTGACACAGTTGGAGGTTGGGCTCTGTTACGTTATAGTTGGCACAGCCCTTGCATCATTATGGGAAACCGGGAACTATAAAGTGAATTCACGATGCCTCTGCTCACTCTTGATGTC
The DNA here is from genome assembly GCA_028022725.1 of Lycodopsis pacificus. Lineage (NCBI taxonomy): Eukaryota > Metazoa > Chordata > Actinopteri > Perciformes > Zoarcidae > Lycodopsis > Lycodopsis pacificus. The sequence continues at coordinate 7,181,054 of CM051710.1, forward strand.
TTGTGGTGTGAAAAAGCATCTGCAAAAGCTATGCAAGGCCTAATATGTAATATATAAGTATGTGCACTCATAGGTTGGTACATGCAGTAGCATTTATGCTCTCAGCTGACTTATTTGCATACTAGGTCAGGCACTGATAAACATTTTATCACTGTGTCTTAGCTTTTGTTTCACTTTATATAGTGGCTTGTTTTAATCAAAGCAAACATGCAATCTTTTTTATTGAGGAACAGACATAAAAAGCTGAATTAGCATGCTAGAAATCAGTGTCATAGCGGAACACTGTTCTACAGGTCCCTGGAAGAGGTTAAAGGTCACTTGGATGGTAAATGTTAGCCCCCACCAAACACCCTCTGACATTTGTGCACAATTTTAAGTACCGGTATGTAAAATGACATCGGAATTAATAGTGAGAGGATATTATGTGAGGAAGGAGCCCCATAAACATTCTTATGAGCTAGGTCCCATGTGGCCTGGCTACGCACCAGCACTGGGACACTTGCACGCAGTGGTTGGCCCACTTGGCACAATCGTTGCTTCTAAGGGAGGTGTGTGAGAAACTATGAGAACATGGCATTAATCACAACCTTTAAGAGACCGCCTGAGAGAGACGAGGAGTGCAAGCGGCAGAGAAGGAGAGCGAGCAGCATGATTAAACTTCACTGAGAGAGCGAGTGTGAGGTAATCGGAAAAATAAATAGGTCAAAGTGAGGACAAATCGTAGGGCATTTGAACTGATCAGCAATCCCAATACTGTAACTAAGATTAGGTCTGTGTGTCCAACTGTCTCTTTTAAATACACCACCGACCCCTGCCATAAGTCTGGTTGATTTCGAACTCGTCCTCTTAGGACTGTCATTGACACAGACTAGTTACACAGTTATCTGGATGCGATAAGTGAACAAACAAGAGTTGAGAAACAATCAGAGTGTACCTGTGTCATGTGTGTGATTGTGTCTGCGCGTCTCACTGACGTCTGTCATTACGCCACGACATGTAAAAAGAGAGTTGATGTTCTGTTTTCCAGCTTGAGGATGTGCAAATTTCTTTCTGGCTTAACTGTCGTTTTTTTCACTGAATTATCACAATAATAATACGGTGTAATAGGGTGTGTTTCCCCTTTAAATTAGGGACGGATCGAGTGCTTATTTGCAGGTTAGGATCCGATGAAAGTATAGTTGTATATTGTCCACTTTACAAAGCAGGACTATACAAAGAACCATTTGAAGAGCCTGTAATCAAATCCTGTCCTTTTCAGCTGTTCCCGGCACCAGGTGTTCTTTCTTTCTTTCACACTGTGCTCCACAATATGCACTTTACTCACTTTTCCTCTCTTCTCTTCAGTGCGTTTCACTTTCAGTCTCTTGTTGAGGAGTTTACACAATCCAGGATAAATGTTTAGGATTAAGTTCATATCGGTTATTCTGAGGTAGGTTGTGGACAAAAGTAAGAACTCAACAAATCTAGTTTTATGAACCCCAAGTAGCTATTAATCCATTCTTAATCTCGTCGTGTTAAATGTATCCTTCTTGTGTTGAACTGCATGCTTTTCTGTTCCACAATTGTGCATGTTCAACTGATCTAATATGCACTGACTAAAATAATCACTATTTAGCAATGGATTGAAATTAACACTGTCTCCTTTCCCCCTCTAATCAATATCAGTTGACAGCAGACATTTTGACTCGTCATAACATAAAGAGCACTGATGGTGCTGTTTACCAGATTGGGAGCATTTCAATTGCCTCTCAACGGCTCTCAACATGGCGACAGCTGAGCCGGCGGCTCTCAGCTAACAGTGCTAACAGCGCTAACAGTGCATCAGTTGGGATGGCATTATTAGCTGTAATCGCCGAAGGATCGCAGTGTTGGGTTGGGCAGTAGGGCATGCTTTCATCCAATAACAGGCAGTAAAAGCACACACAGCCAGCCCAGCTATGTCAATAATGCAAGGAGAAGGTTGGAATACAACACACACACAGCGAGAGTGACTTCATTCTCTGGTAGACATTACTCCACTATGTCTTTACATAGCTAATAGTTTTCTGAGGGCAGCGTGAGCTGTTAACACACATTATCACCTTTTAAATTGATTGAATTTGTTAGCAAACTAGTTTTCATTCATACTCATATTTCATATTTACACACATTATATTTACGCACACAATACTGAACAACATCGACATTCATTTGGAGTCCTGTTTCTGGCCACCTGGGGAATGTAAGTCCAATATTCACTGTCCTTTTGGCTCTATTTTGGTCTCCCAAAAAAAAAGGTATTTTAGCTGCTAAATGCGCCAGCCAGTCGCTTATTGTGTCTTTCTTTCATTTGGTACTGGGCAGGTAGCTAGCACCTGGGTAGCGCTTTTTTGCTATGAAATGAAAATATTCACACCTGTGCTTTCCCAGCTGTCAAAATCATATCTGAAATGTGAGTTTGTAGATATCTTGAAATACAATGTCTACTAGTAAGAATGTGGATATCTCTAATTACCATATTAGAGACACATAATACAATTTTGCATAACCGAATAGAACAGCTATTATGGATATCTAAAATGTAATTAGTGTATCTCTAATAAATGTTAAACCAGCTTGCCATAAACGGGGTTATGTTGGTCTCGAGCTCTTTAAATACTGCCGCTCGATGCGCGCTGTCATGCTCTCTTCCGTGATTGGCTGAGAGCAGAAGGGGCGGGCCTGATTGCGTCATGTCAAGGAGAGGGATGAAGGTTTATGTGTGTGTGTGAGAGAGAGAGATTACTCGGGAGTATGAGGCAGGCGCAGTAGAAGACTTCCATATCCAGCAGACGGAGACAGACGGTGCCAGCTGCTAGCTACGTTAGCAACTAGCTTCAGAGTCCTAGCGCCTTTGCAACATATGAGGGACTGAGCGAGTGTGTGCGTGACAGCGTGCGCTCGGCCGTCCCGAAGTCACTCCGTGTGCTTGTGTGTGTGCGTGCGCGCGCAAGTGTTTGTGTGTGTATATATATATATATATATATATATATATAAACTCCCCTATCTCTCTCTTCGGAGCAGCAGCGTGTCGCGTTAGCAAACGCACACACAAACACTACTCGACTGTTTACATTCGGTGTCCGGTTACTTGCCAGCGGATTCACATCATTTACTGACACAGACAGAGCACCAGCATGTGAGTACTGATGGGTAGCGCGTGTGTGTGTGCGTACGAGTCCTGTATGTATGTATGTGTGTGTGGCTGTCATTGAGTGCATTTGAAAGACAAACCCTTTTCTTCCGGGAGTGTGTGAACGAGTAGCCTCGCTTGTGTCTGTCTGTCAACGTGCATGCTGAAAGATGTTGTGTTAGCGTGGCGAGTCCTGTCACAGCAGCTACAGAGAGACGTTTACAGCATTGTGTGCACGGAGAACTTGTTTAGAAAGTGGCTTTTTAACTATAGCTAGCTCCACTTTTTTTAGCTGCATTGTGCACACGTGAAACTTTGTTACTAATCATAGCAGAATGTATAAGTGGGGTCTCAGGTTGCTGAAGGACACTCGTAAAACACTCGTAAAACTTTTCAATGCACTTTTGTATTAGTGTGAGTTTGCAGCAATGACTGTTTCTGTCACGGTTTACCCACTGCTACTTTTAATAACTTTAATATGGATGGTGAGGCAAAATAAAATGGGTCTCCCATTTACATGAAAGTCCTGGCATTGAAGAGAGTAGAAGGCCCACGTGATAGGACCAACACTTTTCCTTTTTATAGAAAGGCATAAAATGTCTGTTTACATGTTGGAACTTGTACTTTGCAGAACAGGCTTAGTTTTCTTGTAAGATACACACTTAAGGAGCTTGTAGCTGAGTGCAATGGCCTGATTTCCCCCCCCCCCACAGGTTTTCTGTGTTGCAGAGATTCAATCTTGACCTTTGAACCGTGTGTGTGTGTTGTGTCAGAATCATTTGACTGTACAGTTTGTCCCGTCACAGAGCAGGGGGAGGCCCAGTGGGAGCACTGTAGTGATCAAACAAAGGACATGTTATTCACGGTTTTACACTACAGCACGGATGTGATTGGCAGGTAGAACAACGCTGTAGTCTGCAGTGACTGTAGCGGCCTTGAGTGCTTGATGGACATGTGCCGTTCACTCTTCACACCAGTGGTGAGAATGAATAGCTGCGTCCTCTGCACTTTCACTTTACAAATGACCCTCTAAAGGGCCCGACACAAAGATTATTTTTGTACACTTTGTTGCACTTTTGCTCAAGTTTAGGTGAAGGATACTGCCAGCAGTGCATCTGTGCTTGCAGGCATAAATAAAAAGACTTCTCCGTTACGTGAAACGGTCCTTCAGCTGCGTGGTCTCTCGAGGTTTCGTGAGGTCAAAGAGGGTCTGGTAGTAATATGTCACTTGAGAAGCTCTCGTGCTCTTTGCAGCCCCTCACCCACATTAGCGCACGAGAACTGCAGCATGTACAAGAAATGTCCAAGTGTTCAAAATCAGCTACACATGGACCCCTCCTGGTAACCTCCAGTTATACAGAGAGCAAATGTTTTCACAGACGAAAGGTGAATCCAAAGCAAGCTTTTTTTAATTAACAATTGACATTTTAAGCGTTCCTTTTTACAGAGGAAGTACCGTTTGGCCAGTGGTGTATAAAGTACCTGAAAGCCATACTTGAGTAAGAGTAAAAGTAAAGATTCCTTACTGGGAAATGACTCCAGTAAAAGTCACCGAATAGAATACTACTTGAGTAAAAGTCTTAAAGTATCTGATACGTATTGTACTTAAGTATCAAAAGTAATTTTCTGATATTAAATGTACTGAAGTATTGAAAGTAAAAGTACAAGTAAATGCTGTTGATAAAAAAGCAAAGGGTCAGAATTCTGAGAATTATGAAGTTTATTCTTTTAAGTGCTGTGGGCACCATGACCAAGCACAAGGAGCTGTGTTGAACATAATTGGGTTGGCTGTGATGCATCCAGGAGCAACAATGTTCAACATAATATATTGTACATGAGTATACTTTTGCATCTACGTACTATGAACTTATCATCATAATTCTCCGAAAAGCAATATGACACTATGAAGGCGTTGTAACAGTGCGTTTATAAGTCTGCTCATTAGACTAGAGGATGTAGAGGACAAATGCATACTATTATGTTCAGCAAAACACATCCACTTGATGCATCAGGTCAGTGTTTAGAGAAAGGACGCCTGCCTTGTAAACTCCTGTGGGCCTGATTTGAACACAATAGACAAAGGTTTTGCTCAAGCTGAATCTGCAATTGGACGACTGCTGCCATCATAACTGCATCTGATCATCCACAACATGACTCAAATATCAAAACATGATCAACACTAAAGCAACACCGAAAGTAACAACCCAGTCATTACTTGAAACTGAAAAATGTCCTGTTCATCTTCAAAAGACAATTCTATTAGAATGTAAAGAAGTTACATTGTATTAGAATGTAGCTTCTTTACATTCTATTAGAATGTAAAGAAGTTACATTGTATTAGAATGTAACTTCTTTACATTATAATAGAATGTAAAGAAGCTACAGTGTATATAATGATTCTGTTGAAGTTATTCCTTTTTTAAAGATGTGAAGAAGGGTCTCGTGCGACAGCATGTAGTAAATCTTGTGTTTATCCGACGCGTTCTATCCTAAAGGAGCGGCCTGAAGCAGCAGGAGACTGGAGCGTCTTGTTGACTCAGCTGGTAAAGGGGCTGAGCGACAGCAGTGAGAGTCGAGAGCAAAGCTGTAGCTGAACAGAAACTCTCTGTATCAAATTGTTAAATGGTCTAGCAGGCTGATTGGTGAGTCGCCTTCTATTGCAAACCAAGTCCATCTATGGGTACAAATAAAGGTGAACCTGTAGCAGTCTCATCTGACGCCAATGATCCTGTAAATGTACCACAACTTGTACTTTGTTACAGTTCTTTTTTTCTTTACATTTGCTGACGTTGTGATGTTCAAATGAGTAACAGCTTCTGTTTATTTCTATTGAGAGTTGAAAACAGGGAAATGTCTTTTGAATGGTTAATGATTTAAAGAAATTTGTTGCAGTAAAAAAAGGTAATTGTCCAGGTCCTTTCCACTATTTCTTGTTTCGGTCTTTTCAGCAAGGCAAGGCAAGTTTATTTGTATAGCACATTTCAACGACAAGGTAATTCAAAGTGCTTCACATAAAACCATTAAAAGCATCAAAACATAAGGCAAAATAAAAGGAGATTTAAAAACAATTAAGAACATTAAAAAACAGTGTAAGAAATGAAATGCGGTAGTAAAATGCAGAAATACAGGAAATTGATTAATATATTAATTGAATGTGGTTCAATGAAAGGCAGCAGCAAACAGAAAAGTCTTCAATCTTGATTTAAAGGAGCTGAGGGTCTCAGCAGACCTGCAGCTTTCTGGGACTTTGTTGCAGATGTGTGGAGCAGAAAAACTGAACGCTGCTTCTCCATGTTTAGTTCTGACTCTGGGAACAGAAAGTAGGCCGGTCCCAGACGACCTGAGGGGTCGGGATGGTTCATAAGGTAGTAGCAGATCAGAGATGTATTTTGGCCCTAAACCATTCAGTGCTTTGTAAACCAACAGCAGGATTTTAAAGTAAATTCTTTGTTGGACAGGAAGCCAGTGCAAAGACCTCAGAACTGGAGTGATGTGATCCACCCTCCTGGTCTTGGTGAGGACTCGGGCTGCAGCGTTCTGACAGACTTTTTACAGAGACCTGTAAACACACCGTTACAGTAGTCCAGTCTGCTGAAGATAACTGCGTGGACAAGTTTTTCCAAATCCTGTTGAGACATAAGTCCTCTAATCCTTGATATATTCTTCAGGTGATAGTAGGCTGATTTTGTAATTGTCTTGATATGGCTGTTCAGGTTGAGGTCTGAATCCATAACTACACCTAGATTTCTGGCTTGGTTTGTGGGTTTTAACATCAGTGATTGAAGCTGAGCGGTGATTTTCAATTGTTCGTCCTTGGTACCAAAAACAATTACTTCTGTTTTATCTTTGTTTAATTGAAGAAAATTCTGGCACATCCAGTTGTTGATTTGTTCAATGCAGTTACCCAGCCCTTGTATGGGATTATAGTCCCCTGGTGACATAGTTATGTAGATTTGTGTGTCGTCTGCATTATTATGATAACACACTTTGTTGTTTTCCATAATCTGAGCTAGTGGAAGCATGTAGATGTTGAACAGAAGAGGCCCCAGTATTGAACCTTGGGGAACACCACATGTCATTTTAGTCAGCTCTGATGTGTAATCAGCTACAGACACAAAGTATTCTCGGCCCTTCAAGTAGGATTCAAACCAGTTAAGTGCTGTGCCAGAGAGTCCCACCCAGATTTTTAGTCTTTCTAGGAGTATGGCATGGTCGACCGTGTCGAATGCACCACTGAGATCTAGTAACACTAAGACTGAACTTCTGCCATTGTCTATGTTTAAGTGGATGTCGTTGAAAACCTTAACAAGAGCAGTTTCAGTGCTGTGGTGCTGTCGAAAACCTGACTGGAAAACATCAAAGCAGTTATTTACGGCCAAGAAGTTGGTCAGCTGTTGGAAAACCGCTTTTTCAATTATTTTACTTAAAAATGGGAGGTTTGATATTGGCCTATAATTTTTCATCGTTGCGGAGTCTAAACTAGCCTTCTTTAGGAGCGGTTTAATAACTGCAGTTTTTAGGGCTTGTGGGAAGACACCTGAGAGAAGGGATGTGTTTACAATTTGTAAAAGATCAGTGGTCATGCAGTTTGAAATATTTTTGAAAAAGTGTGTTGGTAGAATATCCAAGCAGCAGGAGGATGATTTCAGATGTTGTATAATGTCTTCTAGGCTTCTACGGTCGATTGAATGAAATTGTGTTATGATATTTGAATGGATGTTATTCAGAGATCGGGACAACACATATCCTGTGGTTGATGTGGAGGCACTGACTGCTTGTCTGATTTTCTGAATTTTGTCAGTAAAAAAGGAGGCAAATTGATTGCATGCCCAGGTGGATTGGAGCTCAGCAGCTACTGGAGGGTTTGTTAGCCTGTCGACGGTAGCAAATAAGGTGCGTGTATTGTTCTTGTTTGTGGTTATGATGTCGGAGAAGAAGGATTGCCTTGCATTTCTAAGTTCCATATTATAATTGCGAAGTCTCTCTTTATAGATGTCACAGTGAACCTGGAGATTCGTTTTTCGCCACCTGCGCTCAGCTTTCCGACACTCTCGTTTCTCTATTTTGACCAGCGTAGCATTTCTCCAAGGAGATCTTTGCTTACCCGAGACAACCTTCACTTTAGTGGGTGCAATGGCATCAACAATATTTTTAACTTTAAAATTGAAGCCATCTACAAGCTCATTGACTGAGAGGCAAGAGAGGGCTGGTGTGGAGGAGAACTTCTGAATAAATAGTTCACTGGTGTTTTCAGAGATGTAACGCTTTGTCACAACCTTGGTTTGGACATTTGTGTGCATGGAGATTGCACTCTCAAAGAAAACGCAGAAATGATCAGAGAGTGCAACATCAGTCACAGCAACCTTGGAAATGTTTACACCTTTGGTGATGATTAGGTCCAGAGTGTGCCCCCTGTTGTGGGTGGGTCCTGTCACATGCTGAATCAGATCATAGTTATCAAGGACACCACATAGTTCTATAGACTCTCTGTACTGGGGATTATCAACATGGATATTAAAATCACCAACAATAACAACACAGTCAAAATCAATACAGATTACAGACAGCAGTTCAGTAAACTCATCAAAGAAGGTTGCACAGTATTTAGGCTGTAAATGTCTGTAAATGTTTAGGAATAAAGCTTGAGTGGAATTCAGAGCCACATATTCAAAAGAACTAAAATGACCAAAGGGCATCTGCTTGCATTGAAGAGAATCATTAAATAAAACAGCAACTCCACCGCCTTTCTTATGCGCTCTTGTTTCACTCATGAAACTGAAGTTGTGAGGTGTTGATTCAATAAGAACAGCTGCACTGTTATCTTGATTTAACCAAGTTTCAGTTAAAAACAAAATATCCAGTTTGTGCCTAACAATAAAATCATTGATTAAAAATGTTTTTCCTGACAGCAGAGTTTCCCAGACTGCTGCTCCGATCTACCTTTCCACGAGCTCGACGTTCTAACCTTTGTTCCACCGCTCCCACTTTTTAGTCCAGTCACAAGCTTTTGATTTTGTCTACACAACCGCCGTCATCCACGGGAACCTTGTTCCTGCTATCTGAGCATGTCCTGCTGCTGATAATTGGCAACCCGAATCGAATTCCTGCACTCTTCCGTGCAAGGAATGACTTCAGGTTTCTAGTTTCTGACAGTCTGGCTTGTACTACTTTACTCAGTCTATTGTTGCATAGTCTCGGAGGGACTTTATTCATCTTATAGGAACTTTAAAGAGGACAGAAGCTGATCTTTGCTGATCTCCTGTTTGGTTTGTTTACATTTCGATGACAACTCACTGGAAATTATTGCAATTAGCACAGAAGGAATGATGCGGTTTGGCTGCAGTGAGTGCAAGGACAGTGATGGAGGTTAGCGACGGTAAAGTGTTTGATGAAACACTATAATTAGCTTAGTGGAGTAATGTTGTTCACCCGCGAGCCATGCTTTGTATTGTTACCTCACCTAATAATATATGTTGATAGTAAAAATGCCCTGTCATACAAGAGAATTCACTTGCTTTTAAAGCGATTTGTTCTCCTGCAGTTTGGTGCTTGGCAAGACTCTCCCAGCTCGAGTTTTAATGCTGGACTCGAGCATTAGGGAATGTCAGTTATCCCGAGAATTAACTTTAAAGTGACGGAGAAATTTCTAGAAAAGCAGCTGTGCTTCCTACCCTTTATAGTACACGATGCAGGGGACATCGACAGGGAAGGGGCTACTTCGACAAAATATCAAAGTCCATTTATCTTAACTTCTTGGCAGTCCTGTGTTTTCAGGAGGGTGTTGCACAATAATACTCACTCCTTGGTCATAGAGAAAGTGTCATCTCATGCTCGTCGTTTGGTGCAAAGAATGAAAAAGCTAGATCCTCGGTTGTTGCACAAATGCTGGCAGATGGCCGGTGTATTGATTTGCCCCGAGATCAGTCAATCAAGGCAAAGTAAATGCGGGAGCTGTGTGTGTTTTTGTGTGTCAGAATGAAACTTTGATCTCCAGGTTAATGTGTGAACCAGAAGTCACCTCTGTTCTTTGAAGCCTCCCAACACACAGGCCGGTCTCCGTGACCTATGGCCTCTAGGTGGAGACTGAGGACGGTCTGATGTGTGCATGTGTGTCAGACAGATGTACGCTGACGGCTGAGCACGGTTTTGGTTATCTAGGAACTTTAGTTTAACTTTTTCACAGTGCTCTGCCTGTAACGGAGATAGTCAGACAGTGTGGTTTGTTGCCCACCGATTCAAATAGCAACTTGTTGAGAAACAGCCAATCCCTGAACATAATTTACATTAAGTGTCTCTACTTGAGGTTCATACCTAAACGTTAACAATGCGGGGTCTGCAGCTGGTTTTGAGCCTTCAGATTGAATGTTGTGTGACTACATGCTGTTGCTGAATAACTTGGGCCAGACTTCTGCCCCCTGGTTTGAATTGTTTCTGTTTCCTGGGAGGCGGAGGGAGCCGCGGTGCTCCATGATCACGGCGACATAACTCTTTGAAAGAGATGTTTTAGTACCTTTTTGTGGTATGAGGTAAATTATTCATTTAAATGTGCTAGTTTGAACTGGGATGGGTCGTTGGTATCTGATCAAGAAGACCACCCCGTCTCACCCTGTTTATCCTCTTTTGGACTCACTCAAACACAAAGGTCACATTCCTGTGTCACAAGTAAGAGGGACCCTTTGAAAGGTCTCGTTAGGGAAACACAGGGTTCTGGCCTCAACATATCAGATAGATGTTACTTCACAAATATCTCTGCTTAGGAAGTCTTGATGCTCATTGCATAAAACAAGTGCTTTACAATCAGACTAACTGCGATATTAATTTAGATTTGTGACTGAAAAGATACCAGTTGATGATTGGCATGCTTCTGTGTTGGATCGGTCCATATCGGGGTGAAAAGACGATGACTGATGGAGTTGTATCTGCTCAGCACTACATAATAAAGCTACTGTTGTTGAGTCGGCAGCCACTAGGCGGCTGATAAGGTGGATGTTTATGGCAGTAATTACTATTACTACTATCTTTTACTGACTGTAGAAATGTGGGGCGTGATCACATCCTGTTCATTCCTGCTTTATCAAGCAGAGCCACAGTGCAAGTTGAATTTTATCGCATTGTCACTCAAGTGATATTGATTCTGTTTTTAGTAAAAATGCGCGACGCTGATGTGGACGGTGACGTGATCATCTGAGAGCACTGAGCCGTGAGTGGAGTTTGGGCCTGTTTTTTTTTCCGTACTGTTCCGTGTTACTGTGCTTGCCATGAGTCAGCAACAAATGGGGGGTGTGTCACCGATCACATGGTCATTTGTTGTGGCTCAGTAAGAAAACTTTCTATCATTGTGAAGGCCGAGATAAGAGCGGGTTTATCTTCGTTCCTTTATCTTTAAGGCTAAATCCCGATGAACAGTTTTATTTCTGAAGCATTCTCCAAATACACAAAAGGAGATGAACCAGCAGGAAGGGAGGTAGTGAGCTACATTTCAGAACCGTTAAAGAGAAATGACCGAGAAATAGAGGATATGCTGAGGACAGAGTAGTAGTATTAAGAAAGGTAGCGATAGTTTATGTCACGCTTCAAGTCGCCTGTTTAACAGCATCACCGTCTAGAAGTTTGTCCCCAACAATCATGAACACTAGGAATGCTATACTTCCTGTTTGTGGGTGGATTTCTAGTCCTTCGATCAGCTGTTTACAACATCAGCATATTACGAATGTGAGAGTCATCACTGCCCAGCAAGTCTGTCTCCACTGCAGGGCCACATTGTCTGCAAGAGTCTCAGCTTTGAGGAGATCAAAGAGCATTTTCGATTACAGGCCACATCTTAAATGAACCATCATAACGCTACATGCTGCTAATCATTTGTTACTGAACTCGATGCATGCTGGTGCCGTGACTATTTCTGTTATTAGACGCGTTTCTGCAGAATGTCACCTTTTTTTATAAACCGATTTAAAGGATTGTTCGTTTTAATTTGACACCCAAACAGGAGTTCTGCTTGATTGTAGTAGAGCAGTTCAACATTCATCATGTGCTAGAACACTTGGTTATTGTAATATGTGGATACAATGTCGTCTTTATCGGGGCTTTAAGACTGTTACAACTAAGAGTCTGGTCCCCATATCCACTGCTAATACAGTGTGTATCTATGTTCTTTCTTTAAATCAGAGACCATATCACTTAACCCCAGTTTATAACGGGTATACTTCTCTGGTAAGAAGCTGTGCTTCAGCTTTATTTGAGAGAATTTAATGCAGGACACAGGTGGTATTTGACCTGTTTTTGCCCATCTGCCTTGTCCTGTCCTTTGTTTCCAGTCTGCTGCTGTCTCCCTGTCTTATTCAGGCCTTGGGAAACTGTATCGGTTACAAAGTGTGACTGCTTTTGTGTGGATGCAAGATACTGTTTCAGCCTGAGCTTCCACTGCGATCAGGCTTCAGACAGTCGTTAAACGTCTGAAGGAGTGTTGGTTCTTGGTCCGTAGCTAATTCTTCATTCATTCCGTCATTTACCGAGATTATAAGTCACACATCGTCATATAAGACTCACCAATCTAGATTTTAAAAAGTTCTCACTGTAAAGGACATTTTCAGGGAAAAGATGACCTTTGCCATCCAATCAGGCTGATCTAGTTTCTCAACAGTCGGTCCACATTCTTTACCCAACTTCCCCTGGACACCTCTTGCAATGTGAGGTATTGAAAACGCTTTGGCAGACATGTTTCAGTGGGTGATTAATAGGAGCCTTTTTTGGGAGATTTAAAGCAGCCATCCTGCTTCACACGCATGAAACGGGTGAATTGAGTTATGCTGTTAGCTTTAATGCACTCATGTAGGTCATTGTTACAGTTTGTACAGCACCGACACCACTGTTCATTATCTTTACATCTATACAGGACACGTGTGGTAAGTCACCTTTAAGTGAAACCCTGCAACCACGGGTAACAAACAGGAAGTGATTGTGCAGAATGAGACTTCATTTGGCTCAAAGAAATTGAGTTCTTTTTTTTTTTTTTGTCTGGGTGCACGTTAACGTGTAAAGTTTGGAGAAGATGCCAGCACTCGTTGTGATCTGAGGCTCTTTAGATTAATGTTTATATATAATTTATATGACAGTCTAGGATGTGGCATTTGCAGTTGGTAGTGGTCTCCTTTGGTTGCATTGCTGTTGTTTGACCACAGTGTGGCAGCAAAGCACTGTCGGTGAGGTGTAGCCTCGTCGTCAGAGAAGAAGAAGAGGAAGAAGCCTCCACCTTTGCAGGCTCGCCATCAAACAGCTCCAGCACCAGTAAAGCTGCCTGTCGCCACACAGTGAACGAGCCACGCGCTAGGCTACATTTGACTGTGTTTGGTGATTATTGAGAGTGAATGCAGCCGTCAAAGCACAACCAAAGTGTTGGGTGCAGTTTGTTTGTTGTGTTGCCTCCGTCATGCTGGATAGTTGGATGGTTCTTTTTGTTTGAGTGCAGTCGTTCTAATCAAGTGAGGGCAACAGATTCTCATCTGAGACAGACTTTGGAGTGTCTTGTTCAGTATGAAACATTTATTCATGTGACTGTTCCACTTTAATGGCCATAGTTGCAGATTCATTTTTGTGATTTGAAGAAAGAAACCTCACCACGAACGCACCGTGAACTTGCTGTCTTTAATTTGATGCAGCTGATTGGCTTACTCTCTCCTTCCTTTTATGGAAATCAAATCTTTTTGGAAGATGTTTTGATCCGCGAGCTGTCATTCCAAGATTTATGCGACTGTAAATCTGTGTGCTATTTTTATTACTTTATAATGTTAATTGTGTTACTTGATCCTTTTATCATCGAATAATTGGTATCTAATGGCTTCCGAGTCATATGTGGTCGAGTCGTATTAATATATTGAACGTCTCTCCAGCCATCATATAAGCAAACTGACACGAGCCAAGTTGCGTCTCCTTAGATTGTATTTCAATGTTCTCTTTTCCCAAACTGTCACATCAACAGAAGTCGGGGCCACGGTTCTACAATTCTTCCCTCATAACACTTTTTCTTCCCGAGTGCTGGAATTATCCAAGATTCCTACTAAATGTCAGGAACGCCAATTAAAATGTCTGAAGGAAATGCCATGAAAGGAACACGCAACCCTCGGCAACAACTTAATAGGGCTTGGCGCTTTAGTGGATTTAATCTCTGTAAACAAGGCTCACTCCTCTTGTTTAAACACTTTCAAAGCGTTATCGTCTTTTTAAATTATTCCTGAAAGCATCTTTCTTTTTCATCAGAGAGACCGCACGTAGCAAATGTTTTCTAGATGGAGACTGTAAGACAATAAGAGTTCTCTGTGTATGTTTAAACGTTCTCTCTCTCTTCCTTCAGGATGTTGAGGTACACCGTGGTCCGAGGCGGCCTCGGCCTGCTGGCCGTGAGGAGGGCGTGCCTCTCCCCCCGCTTCTCCCACTCTGCCCCGCGGAGCGAGTATCGACCAATCAAGAAAGTCATGGTGGCCAACAGAGGTAAGACCGCCTCCGCGCCCCATCGGCGCTAAATCACCACTGAATGAGACGAGCGATTCAGATAGCACCATTAAAGTCAACACGGTTTAAATTATAAAGTTACGGCATTTACAATCTTCTCCAGGCAAAAGAACAGACTCTCAGACTCTTTAATATTTAATGGCCAACATTTTACTTGGCACGTGCTAATATTTAAGCCCACATTGTATGTGGGCGGCTGCACAAGTTAACTTTGTTTGCTTTGACCATAAAGCGCTCATTTCTTTTATTAGAATATTGGAAACGGAGGTAGAACTGCACCCACAACCCTCGCTGTATGCTAGGAAGTTGAGTTTAAGGGTGTATGTATTAATCAGTTTTTTTGAATATATTGTTATAAGTACACAACGTCACAGATGTTTTCTATTTATTTAAATATTACTGTTCATGAAAAATCAGTGCGACCTGTTTTATTATATTAATGTTTTTTTTTTCTCTTTTCCTTTATGTTCCTTTCTAAGCTGCTAGAAATGTCCGTCAGTGGGGTCTGAATGGAAATATAATTATAGAGAATCCAAGAGTTTTCTGAACACTAAGCAGTCACCAGCAGCGTCGTTGCATGCAGCGTCAGCATGACTGACGTGCTTTGGTAATGCTTGTAATCACCGGACCGCTAGCCTGTTGACGCTGTCACATGAGGCTGTCACATGTGCAATTACAGTGACTCCGCCAGGCGACGTGCAGGATTAGGGTTACAATTAAATGCTTTTTATTCTAATTGCCTTTCAGAGCCTCCCACTATGTTCATACCTGCGGACACATTTAAAGTGCTTGATTCGGTTCAGTTTCATTATTTCAGATTGATTGGTGCGTATTGGTGTTTCCAATACGATGCAAATTCTCAACACATGCTACTTTGTAGGCCTCCTGCTGCGCTCGATGCATGCATACATTCATGTCTACCCTCCCGTAAAGGATATATATATATATATATATATATATATATATATATATATATATATACACACTGCTTTAATCCTTCAATGAGATTCAAATATATTGTGGTCTCTGCCACACACACACACTCTCTGAGACACAGCAGGGCTTTCCGTCAATCTCTCTCCCTCACATCGGCGTGACGCGATATCAACACCGCATTAGATCACATTCATCACACTGCAGCGCACTGGACCGTGCTCGGCTTCGGTGCACGTGTGATGAAAAGAGAGGCTGGACCATCACATCATATCAGCCCGGATTCCACTTCACCAAGCACATCTCCTCTCTCTGCTTCTCTGGTCTTTTCACTAATATTCTCGTTTCCTTTCTGCTCTCCTCGTCCCCTCTTACCTCCTCTCCTCATGTCCTCTCTCCTTCCTCCCTTCGCTTGCTCTCCCTGTCTTCTTCCGCACTTGTCAGATGTGATTTTCCTCTGAGCCCCTTGCTGTCTTTCTTTCAGCGTTAGCTCCTGTTTGCTGTCTTTTTTGCAATCCTTACTTGGTATCCCTCCTCTGGTCGTCCTCCAGAATTCACATTCTTTCTTGCACTCTGTTTCCAACGCAGTCCTCAATCGTTTGAATGCCGTCCTCCCTTTCAAGCAACACATCTTACGAGTCTTCAGTGACAAAACTTTTATTTTTCTCTCTCCCCCGGAATGTGTGTTGTTTAATAAAACCAGTATTTGGCTCCAGTGACAGCAAGATGAAAGGCAGACAAGTGTTTTGTTTGTCTAGAGCAGAGATTTTACACTGTTCTCAAACTTTAGAAGAAACTGCAGACTTATTGCAGTGGCGGTTGATATTTTGCACGGTTTGATGAAGCGCACCAGATGGATTTGTCTTGTTTTCACGTGTGGCGTAAAGAAAATCAAAGTTTATTTTATTCTCTCAGCTGTTTGTTGCGAAATAGGGCCAACGCCACAGGATGTTGATAAAAATCATGTAAAGTGTGTGCTTATGAAAAATAGATGAGAGAATAAGAACTACAACCTCCCGCTACACACAATCTGCTAAACTGTGGATCAAAAGTAAAGACTCATCTAAACATTATAGAGAGGAAGAGCAACATTCAGGGAGGAAGAGGAAACCGCTTTGGCAAAATGAAGCGGCGCAAATGAGTAAAATAACCACGTCCTGCACCGGCCGCTCACCACGTTTTGTCCTCCTCTCTTCTTCCAGGTGAAATCGCCATCCGCGTGTTCAGAGCCTGCACCGAACTGGGGATTCGAACCGTGGCCGTCTACTCCGAGCAAGACACCGGACAAATGCACAGGTGCTGAGCTCTGCGACATTGGAGCCCAATGGGGTCCGCACAAGGTTTAAGTAAAAGGAAGCGTCACCGACGGATGTCTCGGTAAACTGCTGCGGCATATCGACCGGTTGATTAGAGCCAACCGCAATTAAAGGGAAGCTTGAGGCAGCATTTCTCTCCTCTCCAGCGCCTTGGGCCAGTTCTCTGTGTGGCGCTCGGTATTAAGCAGCGACATAAGTATAATTGTATTGACATTCAGGCGATCGCTCTGCTTAGTTTACATGCACAACATTCTAATCTGCCCCACTGTCGGCTTTCTCTATTCCGCCCTGACTTTCTAATGCCTCGCGTCTTTTAAAATGCCTTTCTTTGACTAATAAAGCTCGTTATGTGCCTGCACCACCTGGTTCTGCCGATCCTCCCGCCTCCTTATGAAACATAAGCCCAAAGAAGGCTGATTGGAGGACTCATTTGAGTAATTAAAACAGGCTTCATTTGACTAAGTACCGGTGCCCACTCCCGACTGAGCTTGGATATGCTGCCTAATGGTTGTGTGCTTGAGAGCTGGTGCACATCTGTGTGTTTTGTTTGCTTTTCCCCTGCCTTCCCATCGCACTGAAATTACATCCTTTGCCCTTGTCTTCACAGGCAGAAGGCAGACGAGGCTTACCTGATTGGAAAAGGTCTGGCACCTGTTGCGGCATACCTGGACATTCCAAACATCATCCAAGTAGCCAAGGTAACAGATGTTGTTAAGAAGTGTTTTTCCCGTTAAACAATAACCCTTCAGTGTTTGCTTTAAGGGTAAACTTTAAAGGGAAACAGCGATATTACATTTCAACTTCAGCTTCCTCGTCCTGGTGAACTCGGCCTGTGAGTAGTTTTAATGCTTAATGACGTCTGTGGCCCTGGAGGAGCTTTCTAAAGTCTGAAATATCACTAGTGATGTCATTAGGGGTTTTCTCGGCTTGGGCTTTGAAGATTCCAACTTGTTATCGGACAGCCAGCGTTAAGAGCTGGGGGTGTGCACTTTGAGACATGGGCATGGAAGACCTTACTAAATGTCACCACGGTAAGCGTAGGATCCAGCATTTCCACAAAGATATGATTGAATGCCTTTGCCAGGTCCCACCCAAGCCTTTAAACACTCGTCTCTTAGAATGGAATCATGGGCTACAAGTGTTCATGGAAGTCAATAATGCGGGGCATCTTCACACAATGAAAAGCTTGGCTGATCTCAGGACAACATTTACACGCAGCATACACTTCACTTCGTTGGCTCCATCTTGCACGGTGGAGCGGTGCCAATTGTAGCCTTCAGATTTTGATGAGATGGAGAGTCTCTCCACGTTCAAAAACTGAACCAAAATATAATATGTCTTGATTTAGCATTGAAGGAAAAGTGCAACACTTTGCTTATTTGCTTTCAATCTCTTGTCTGTGCGTTCATTGCAGAGCTGGAGTAGTCAATTATGTAACTTAGCATAATAACAATAATAATACAATGTAATAATAAGCTTTATTTACACAACACTTTTAAGTGCTTCATATAGTTCAACCAGGATATGAACTAGATTTTATTTTCTCAAGCTAGGTTTTTACAGCAGGTAAAATACTCTGTGCTGGTTCACCTTACTTTTGATCTTTTAGGAGAACCCATCTCCCTTCCTGAAGTTGGAAGCTGTCATTGAGGCAGTACAAATTACAGTGGCATCAAAGTAGACGGACAAGAGACGGGCAGATCCCTTTTATTCCTTTCTGGTCACCCTAGGTCTATATTTAGCCTGGTTGGAAGAAAGGAAAAGAAAACGACTTCTCTCTGTCCATCCCTCAAACACTGTTCATCTCTTCCTTGTCTCCTTCCCTTTGCCCATCGTTCCTTGGCCCCTCTTTTCCCTTTCCCTTGTTGCGAACTCCCTCTTCCGTCATTCCCTTTCTCTCTCTCCTTCTCTCCCCTCTGCCACTTCTCACTGCGTTAGATGGGATCTGCTCCCGTCTTCCCTCCTTCCTCCAGGACGAGCTGCCAGTTGTTCGTTATCACTTTTTTCAGATCAATTTCTCATGGTTCATCGTTTTCTGCGTGGGCATGTGGTCAGCTAGCCAAGTCGGGAGCCGTCCGCCATCTAACTCATTTCTCAAAAATCCTTCTGCATATCTGGGAGCCCAGCCACCCCATGCCAGCAAAGTGTGTGTGTGTGTGTGTGTGTGTTCTTCCTGCTCTCACTCTTTCACATTCGGTGTATGTGTACCTCTTCTTCACACTGTCTGTCACTCTGTAACTGTGTGACCAAAATAACCATCTATGCCTTTTTCCCAGTACCTTCTGTGAGTAACCTTGTGTGTGTGTGTCTGCTTGCAACTGTGAAAGCGCGACCGTATAATCATGCTTCATCTGCCGTCCGTGTCTCTTTGCATTCGTGTCTGTGTGTGGCTTGGCGTACCTGCTTGTGTGCATGCACTTGCTGCATTGTGTGTGTGTGTGTGTGTGTGTGTGTGTGTGTGTGTGTGGCTTCATGCCTCCTCTGGCCTGCCAGTAACGGCTCCCTTAACAACGGGACAGCCCATAATTATAGTCCGCCTCGTATCCAAGAGCAGATGGCACATACTGATCTAAAGATGGCTCTATCTGTCAAGCTCAGCAGCTACTGTATCTGTCTGCTACCCTGTGTGTGTGTGTGTGTGTGTGTGTGTGTGTTCCTCTCAGTACCTTCCCCCTGACCCTCAGGTTATGTGTGCCTGTCTACTCGCTCAGTTTCCCGCTGGCGTCCATTGAGTCGATGATGATTAAGGCGATTGCAGCCGAGATGGAATGAGAATAAAGTGTGTCATTAGCTCACAGTCCCTTTGCCGTAACTGATGCGTACGTCCTTTTCGCTGGCCAGCAGACAGCGTGTGGTTAAAGCGCGCAGGTAGGTGCATGTGTGATGACTCGTCATTTCCCTCACCGGCAGGCAGCAAAGTGTTAACCGGGGCTCCGCGGTGGCTCTGTATTTACCAGAACTCCCATTGCTTAGCTGGGCAACAGTTCCTTTCTCTGGGTTCCACCGGCAAATAGTTTTGCGCAGAACCTGAGAATAAATGTGAATTCCAAAAAAAATAATGTGCTAAAGCAAGTAAGTGTTGAATATTGGACTCAATTTAATTATCTTCAGTGGGATGTGTTTATAAGCAGTCATGCCAAAGCCAAAAGGTCCAAAACAATGTAATGAATGTGAGCATGTATCCCTCTCTCACTTCTCAGGACAACCATGTGGACGCCATCCACCCAGGCTACGGTTTCCTGTCCGAGCGGTCAGACTTTGCGCAGGCCTGCCAGGACGCAGGGGTGAGGTTTATCGGACCGAGCCCGGAAACGGTCCGCAAGATGGGCGACAAGGTGGAGGCTCGCTCCCTGGCCATCAGCGCAGGTACGGCAAATAATTGTAGCACTGAGACCGAAGACGAGATGATTGCTGGAGTCTGACGCCGGAAGGCTTTTACTCTGCAAGCATTAATTATGTCTGTCGGGGGATGTACATTTTTAGACCATATTTTTCAGCCTGTAACTCGTTCCATCTGCCACGGCGAGAAACGGTGAAAAATTCAGCTCTATTCATATTCAGCTCTCATTTTGAGCTATAAAGCAGTTTCCTGCTGCTGCCGTAAAACACAATTTGACCTTATCAGACTCAAATGCGGTGTGAAAGTAGTTGCTGGTGTTCTCGCATGATATATGACTTATAAATCTAAGCATTTACTGCTATAAAGCACAGCTTTCAGAATCTTTAAAGTAACATGTTTCTCACTTGTGTTTCATTTTACGTCGTCCAGGTGTACCTGTGGTCCCAGGAACAGATGCCCCCATCTCCTGCCTGCAGGATGCGCAGGTGTTCGCCAAAACGTACGGCTTCCCCGTCATCTTCAAAGCGGCCTACGGGGGAGGCGGCCGTGGCATGAGGGTGGTCCGAGAGTACGAGGTGAGCTGCACAACATCACTTCTGTGAGAGATTCAATGTAACGGCTTGCTCCATACGTTGCTCTAGCGATTCCGACGCCCGGCCCGCCCGCCTCATGACCGAGTCTTCCTTCTCGTATTCATTTCAACCTGGTCGTCTATCTGGCTGCCAGTCACCCTGTGTGTTTTGGTGTGTGTACTCTGGGTTGACGGAAGCAATTTCAGAGAGATTTCCGTGTGATGGAGGCCCATTCTCAGAGGACGTTAAGAAAATAATGTCTTTCAATATTGTAGCTGTCCAGGGGCCACTTTTCAAACAGCGTCTCAATGTATATGATCGTAAAAAGTTAATCTTGTGCGTCAAGTATCCAACCTGAGCAATCTTTATGTGATAAAATACCCTGACGTATACAAAAAAACATTGCACTGCATAAATAAATAGGATCAGAAGATGAAAAGCAGTAGGGAGGAAACTCACCATCCTCCTCGTCTCCCGCCTCTCGGCCATGAGCGATGATGGGCTGGCACAATAGCTGTCACAGTGACGACCGCACAGCATCATCACAAACGCCAAAACCTGGACCTTTTTGGGTCATGTTACTCAAGAGTTGACAGAGTAATAATTTAGTTTTGCTGTTAAATGACGCAAATATGAAACTGGATTAATTCTACCTGGTCGACGTGACACGTTTAATACCGGCTTCTTCAATTTTAAGTTCCCATGTCTTCCTATTCTTTTGCTGGTTATAGTTTGTGTAAGTAGGACTTGGTTATAAGATGTCTGGTTTCTGATGCAAGTCTCTCATGGAAATGACAATTTCATGGCTGACTCGCACGCTGTCGAAGTCTGTGTGATCTGTCACCTCCAGATTGCAGGTTTGCCCTACATTTTTTTTTTTTCCGGCATCTACTCCAAACAAGAGCAAGAAGGAGAAATGCACACATGCTCTCTTTTAAACTAAAAAAAACACTGTTTTAGAGGCTACCTCATAAATTATGCACGACAATTTTCATTATGCTTGTTTCATCTATGTATCTATATTTAATCATACTGCTTACAGCTGGTTAAATAAGTAGCGCATTGGGAGAAGCTTGTGAAAAATAAACGTTTGAATACGTCAAACCTCCGAGGAAAACGCTCTTAAACCTGTGATTGTTATTGGAAAACTGGGCCAAGTAGGTCCAACAATACCATTTCACCTTCCATGGTTAGGATTTTCTATTACAAAATATTGCAAATTATTAATTGTGAAATAAAACCGGAAATCTCTCCAGAATACCGATACACGAGAAAGGGGTTTAATGTCCTTGTGTGGATGATTTCATAAAAAATATGTGGAAAATGAACTGCCGCAGGCTCAAAGACACCAGGAAGTGGCAAGTTTTCACTTCTGTTTACTTCAGCGGAGGCCCGGAGGCAGCTTTGCTGCTCGTGCCAGCAGCGGCGGAGGCACTGGATGGGGGGGGTGGTGGTCTCGGCCCCGGCAGCCCCACGCAGCCTTCCCCGTGTCGCCTTCTCAAGCCTGACCATGTCAAACCTTTCCGGCAAGCAGCTGGTTTATTGTCCAATCGGATAGAGGAGGGCACAGATCAGCGGTGAATCAGAGCTGCACGGAGCGCCGCCGACTCCTCATCCTTCATGGCCGCTTGCAATTTCTTTTTTCTAAATGAATAATATCTGAGTCACCATCACTATTATTATTTTTTTTTCCAGAAAAATTACCACATTCATTTAACATTTGTTTAAAATGTAATTTCCTCAGAAAAACACGCTGATGTCGTGCTTTTTCAGGCAGTCTCATAAGCTCTCTCATTGAAAAATTGTAAAAAAAAGGTGCTAATGCTCCGAAAAAACCCGCTGTATGGAAACTCAGCCTTACTCACTGATCTACGCCCGCAATAGCTGTTGTACTGTAGTCACTGAGCCTCACGAGTCAACAAACTATTTGAAAGCGTGACCTTTTCTGAGTCGCTCCGGTCTAATTAATTAGTTGTTGACATTTCTAGTCGTTGAGCTGAGTCACAGGGGCCTCGGCGGCTCCTGCTAATACGATGTGAGGAAATTGTGAAGAGGTTTCTCTGCACTGCCGGGACCCCGAGCAACAATGCGTAGGTTGCCTTTGTATTCCATTAAGGCCAGCTTGTGGGGTCATTTGTATGCAGAATAACCAGAGTGAGCTTGACTATCCGCAACATGTTGTAGGTGGAGATGTGTATGTTTACTGATGAGCAAGGCGTAATTAAAGGTTTTTTCTGTTTAGGGTTTGACGTGATGTGCTTTCCCAAAGAGTAGGAGAACAAGAGAACGGCACGTATCAAAGCTCCAGTGGCCAAAGCTGACAGACGGACCATGTGGAGGGAGTGCAAATGGAATTCAGTGAACTTTAGTCTTTCAAAAAGTCATTTACAGAAATAGAGCTGCATCAGTGCTTTGACACCTTTGCGACTTCAAATTACACTTGTAATTTAGTGCAAGTTGTAAGTTTTGTTTCAAGGTGCTTTTTATAAATGGCCATTTCATTATGAGGGTTATTTCTTTATTCGTTGTAGAAGCCATTGTTTTCTGACCGTAAACTGACGACTGTAGACATTCTACTTTGTCAAGTGCTCATGTAACTGAACACTAGTTTGTGTTGCTTTAGGTTAGCCCTTTGCAAACTCGTTCAGTCATGAATCCAGACGATGGGAGAAAGGAACAGAGGGATTAAGATGCACAGTTGACTGGTGCACTGTAGTATCTCTGAAAGTTAAATGTACATAGAGCCCTGTTGGAGTGCTCTTCCTGTGTTCATAGACCTAGAATTATGATACAAAATCATCATTACTTACTGTAAGGTTTGTGAGAAGCTTGTTTTTTTGCCTCCCAGAGCATCTTCTGTCCAGGCTCTGAGATGACAGATGAAGATGGGCTCGTGTGTTCTCTCCTGGGGAGTCACGGTGACTGGAGGCTGGTTGGGCGTCACATCATAGACTTGACAGAAACAGATCGTGTCATGACCCCCAGCGTGACCTCCCAAAACCGGGTCCCAGAGATGTCGTGTAGAATCTTGCTCCCTTAGGGGGGTGTGAACACTTGTGTCAAAAGAAAGGAAACAAAAAAAACCTAAAGACATCTGCACATCACGTCACATGTGAATGACAGGGAAAGGAATGTCAGACAATGAATGTGGAAATATAAGTTATTCTAAATGAAACTAACTGACCTTATGCCGAGATTTTAAAGGATCTTGAAATCTCGTCTGCTGCACCAAAACCCCCTAAAAAGCCCACCGATTCTCTGCTGCGACTCTCTTGCCTCTTGAATAGCAGCACTAAGTCAGACTTGTATGGGTTTCTTTTCTCGTTTGTCAGGAACTCGAGGAGAATTACCAGCGGGCCTACTCTGAAGCCCTGTCGGCGTTTGGGAACGGAGCCCTGTTTGTTGAGAAGTTCATTGAAAAGCCGAGGCACATTGAAGTACAGATCCTCGGTAAGTGCATTTACGACTTCCTCTTGTGTTTGCCTCTAACGATGCGTCCGTTTCTTTTGTTTACGTGAATTGATCTAAGTTCATTACGGAAGCACAGAAGTCCTTGAACTCTGCGCTATTGCAAAGGAAGGAAGGGAGAGACGGCCGAACAATGAGAGTGAAGGAGCTTTATTAGCCAGAAGAGGATTCTCCAGCAGCCATTACTTCTCCTCCACAGCGCCAACGTAACTCTATTACCGCTCAATATTCTACAACTGAAAGTCAACACTGACTCTGACAGGAAGTGTGTCTGCACTTTGAACATTGCCGTACGGTGCATGTGACTGCGTTCATGTTCTGGTGTGCATTACTGTAAACGTCTGTCTGTGGGTCGTGTGTTTCAGTGTTCACCGTGTTGTAGTTCTCCGTGTGTGGTCACTGTGAGCAATTATTGTCTTTAGGGCATGTGAGGGATTTTGTGAATTACCTGTTAAAACTGTGTCATTGCCAGCCTTTTGTTTGCCTTCTCTCTTATCACACCTCCCTCCTTCACTTTCAGTTCACTGTTTTTTCAATCTTCCCTTGTTGTTTTTGCCCTCCTCTCTCTTGGTCCTCTCTCAACCTCCCTCTGTCTCATTCAGTCTCGTATGTCTTTGCGTTTTCTCTCAACTTTCCTTCAGCCTCTTTTTATTTCTGGGCCTTTTTAAACACAGTGCGATGTCGGCGGTCTGTCAGGTCAGACTGTGTGAGGCGGGTCTAATAGGTTCTCGGTCGCAATCATTGTTTGACTATATATCAATTTTGATGTTAGATTGAGCATTAAATTGTTGCACCACAAAGTAAAAGTCATTCACTCGCAGTATGACTTTGCCCTGCTGTCGTATTCAAAATTCAGCACAAAAAACAGTCTTTGGCTGTAGTGCTGGCACTGTTTTTAAATTAACTCAAAAATGGGACTTTTACAGTTTGCTGAGAGCATCATTTTTAATAAACACAATGTTTTGTGGGGGCTGTGCTTTTATTTTTTTTTCATTATCACACATTTTCCAGCCCAGTCTTTTGCTGGACTCCCGGCACATTAAAGCACTTTTTACGGGAGCCTCAGCTGTGGCTTCTTAAAACACGATGTACATGTGGTCCAGCTAGCAAGAACGCTACCAACAAGAAGCCCCACGATGCCTCCGTCCGTCACGTGGACGTCGCCTTGCAGGCCGGAGCAGATTGAACCATCTGTCTTTGCACACTGAAGATGTCTTCTCATGCTCCGTACAGATTGGTCGGTTTGAAGCCGTGGCATGTGTGAATAGGTGCTGCAGGTTGAGTTGTGTTGACAGAGCTCTAAAGCCATTGGTTGGACGTGTACTAGAGTGAATTTAGCACCAATAAATGTGTTTTACCCCCCCCCCCTTTACTCCCCTTTAGTGAATTCAACCACTCATTTTCTCACCCGCTCCTCTCTTTGTCTCTCTCCCCAGGCGATAAATACGGTAACGTCGTCCACCTCTACGAGAGAGACTGCTCCATTCAGCGGCGGCACCAAAAGGTGAAGTCCCCGTTTTTTGAAACTTCATCCAACCCAATTTAATGTGCGAGTTTATTTCAGATTATCTGATTATCTTCATTGCATTGCTGCAGTGCTACGTAGATTAGCAGGAAGTGGATGATTAAACAAAGGTCGTAGGGAGGAATCGCACCCTCGAGCTCGGCGGTCTACTGAATACACAAAAGGCCGTAATGTTTTATTTCCCTTTTTATATTTAGGGAAACAAGCCAATTAAGCAACACATTAATAAATTAGCTAGTCCTGATTATAGCGATGATTATTATGGCACTGGTGGCCCTGGCTATCGTGGATATCCTGAGCAGCAGGGAGGATTACGTGCCAATAACAGTTAGCTAATGCTAATGCTGGGGGATTGGGAGTCTCAGCAAAAACTGCAGCAGCTACTTAAATTCCACCAAATGAACAAACTCTTTCTTTTTTTTTAACAGCATATAATATGAAATTGATTGTCGTTCATTAGCTGGGGCTATTTGTCCTCGATTCTTTTGGGGCTAGTTATTCCGGCGTCACCCGATTGTCAAAATAACAAAAAGGTCTGAATGCCAAACGAGAGGGAAAATTGAAATAGTCACTCAATATAACAATGCTTTCATCAGAGGAGGTTGATTAACACGTGTAATATTTCATTACGTATTGTCACCTCAAAGCGCTTTCAATCATGTGTTTTCATCACTTTCCTCCTTCCCTGTTAATCAAATTATAGATGATAATCATATTAGCGGCTCTGTTCGTGCCAGAGCTGCTGCTCTTTGATTCTGTGAGACTTAATCTGCCTTTGCCCTTAATCTAAGATATTTTTGAATCTCAGAAACAAGAATGTTGAAATAGATTAGGGACGGTAGAGCGCAGATATTTTTAGCTTTTCTCTATGTCTTGGAAGTGCTATTCATACTTGGAGAGGGTTTTGGGGGGGTGGGGGGGATTCAGTTATTTCTTCTGGATCGGTTAACTTGTTGGATGCAGTGGAATGAAACCGATCTGCCTCCAACATGGCCGACCCCTCCCACCCAGCAGCCACTGAAAGGCTGAATGTCACTTCTAATGATTCACTCCATCTGTTTTTCTGAAGCTAACGTGACACGTACTGTATCAAACTGATGGCTGCTTTAGGCAAAATGAAAATAAATTATGGTATTTACTAAATGTTAGTAGGAAGCCAACTGTAAGTCCGTGACCAGTAGTATATATATATTTTTTTTGACCCGCCCCGTGCCAAATGGCAGACGGAGCAGGTGAACATAATGTATCGTGTTCTGCTACAGAAAGGCCAATGCACTCAGTGACCATTTTTCCAAATTGTGTTTGCATTGCAGTTACTAATGGCAGGGAGCCCTCAAAGAGTTACATCCATTAAATGAAAGTGATGCAGGGTATCGTAACACACTGTCTATTAGTGATGCGGGTCAGCCAGGTTTGGACGGGCTCTCAGGTAGCTGACTAACGCATGTTTCTGTGGGTTGGGGCGGTTCGGATTGGCGCTCATAGAGGGGTCGGGTGAATGCAGGTATTAAAAAGCACTGACCCGCGCTTCACCACTGTCCGTGCCTTTTTAAAATTCAAGTTTCCTTTCAAGGATCATTTGAGGTCTGATGTGTATAAAAAAGCAGCTCTAACGTCCAAGAGAATTAGTGCATTTCCAGCCTTGGTGTCCAAACGAATTAAAAACTGACAAGCTGTGTTACCCAGATGCTACCATGATTGTTAACAAAGCTGTTGAAGGGGCAGCATGTGTAGCTGTTGAAATATGTGCGTCTATCTAGCCGTGTATTATAAACAGACTGCTGTTGTTTTGAAGGTGGTGGAGATCGCTCCTGCTTTCCAACTGGACCCTCATCTGAGAAACCGACTTCACGCTGACGCCGTCAACCTCGCCAAAATGGTACGTTGGTGTGTTTTTGAGTTGACGCCAATACCAGTCAGCCACAAAGCTCTTGTGATTTCTGCTGCCTCTTTCTCGTTTTTATTTAATTTTTTGTTTCAATGTGATGCAGTGATTCAATAAGCATTCAAACGAATAGCTGTGTATTTAAATATTCATGTGGCGAGGAAGCTTTTTCACGAGGAAGCAGTATTTCCTCTTAAGGTGTCAAGGCAGGTGTCGGCACGTTGACTTCGCAGTGTTGCAGAGTTTTGGCCACTTGTTTGAAAAATGGCTCACTGCGACTGAACAAAACAAAAAGCCTCTCTGGCGAGGACGCTCGAGCAGTGTTGTATTTAGGAAGTCTGAGCAAACCCCCCCCGATGCGATTCATTTTCTCAGTCTGTAACCGGTCTGCAAAACCATTGGATTCTCCGCCGGAATGTTAATGCGCCGTCTACCTGTGATTCAAATGAAGGGGACATTAGTGCTGTGCAAAACCTGTGAAAATGAAAATGCAATTTAGAAAATGGGTGGAAATAGATGTCAACAGTGCAGACAGCAAATGCAATTCTAGAAATGAGTGTTTGAACAGTTTTTGAGTGCATCTGACGAGACCAATTTTATGATTATTGTCACCAATTGTGCACTCCGCTTCGGTTATAAAATAAATAAATAAATAAATAAAGCAAAAACATTCCCCGCGCCGTGAAAGCTCCCCTTGTATTTAGCCTTCTGAAAACAGTTATATCACAGTCGGTCTGGCTTTAGTGTTGCCGAAAAGTTTGCTCAACTACAGTATGACAGCGTCACTTAAAAGTTAAGCCTCATGTCTCGGAGGAGATTTCAGGTAATGGCCTTTTCAGGTAATGGCCCAGTTGAGGAATGGATAGCGGGGAAGAGGAGGCTGGTGCTTTGCTGAAGAAATGACCTCCATGATGCTGATGGAGACACTGTTATATGAGAGAGAGAGAAACTTTATGCCAGACTCATGATGCGACCTCGCCTCAGTAGTTTACTTTGTTTAACAGCGGCAGCAGCTTGCCATGACTTTTCCCTGCACATTTTCATGTCGCTCCTTAAACGACAATGTGCGGACGACTGGTGCCAACAAGAGTACAACGCACACGCTCACGCTCACGCACATGCCCGCTCAGTGTTCTCGAGGACCTCGGTCGACTCGGTACAAGGACGCATTACAAGCTCCATCACGTCTGTGCGAGAGCGCTCGCTGTTTGACGATTGCCGGAGGAAGATTTTCCAAACCTTCAATTCAAGATTAAGTAATCGATTTCAGTTTCAAGCTGTGTTTGTAGTCAGATGTCAGTGTTTACTTCATGTGTCGCATGTATAAACGAGGCTTAATGCCTGTATCGGTAACATATGGAAGCTCTTGTTTGCAATTATTAGAATATTT
Organism: Lycodopsis pacificus; assembly: GCA_028022725.1. Taxonomy (NCBI): domain Eukaryota; kingdom Metazoa; phylum Chordata; class Actinopteri; order Perciformes; family Zoarcidae; genus Lycodopsis; species Lycodopsis pacificus. The sequence continues at coordinate 7,210,139 of CM051710.1, forward strand.
ATCTCAACCTTTAATGCACCCGCATTAATAAAAGGATTATTAACAGAGGCTGGTATAGGACAGCAACTTTTTACAAGCTCGTGCTTGAATACACGGGAAAGACACTAAACGAGGTACAGGCTTAATTGCATAGTGTGGTTTTGGAAGTTACAAGTGTTTAGATTTTTTGGTGAAATTGCAGATTACTCCATGAGATCTCTGCACGAACAGTAAAAGCAGCCTCTCTCAGAATCTCTGGCACCTGATTGGTCCTCTCAAGCATGGACGGGTATCACTGGGATTTTCTCGATTCTCATTATTGGTTCGGTTAATACCCTTTTCTGTTTGTTTTCATTTCTAGAGCAGCAACAGTAATGATTACCACAAGCAAAGTCCCCATATAAAGTCATTCATATCTCAATGGAAACCATCTAAAATGCATCACGTCATGACATTACAGCACTGAGTTCTACTTTGATTGAGAATGAAGAACACAGACATCAGTCTCATCGCGTCCTTCTCCCTCTGCTGATGTGATTCACCGCCTGCAGGTAACGCTGATGGAGAGAGCAGCGCTGCTCTGTGTCAGCCAGCAGAGACGTTTACTAGAATAAGCCACAATTTAAGAGATGTGCCAAACAGTTAGACGACATTCAGACAGCTATTGCTTTAGCTTGTTTGCAACAATTGGCTAACATCGCGGTGGTGGATGAGACTGTACAGATTGAAATTTGGCTTTTCTACATGTTTACGTTGGAGGAGCTCAGCCCCCGACACAGAGAGCAGAGGAGATGCTGCGGTGTGATGATAAATGAACAACTGAAGGATCAAACCTGCAGCATTTACAGATTATCACCAGGGGTGTCACTTTCTCACGGCCTCATCCAACATTTTTTCTTGTTCCAGACACACCCCCCCCCTCCTTCCTCCTCCCCCCCCGTCCTTGCATTCCCCTGGTATGTGTTGTGATTGCATTTCACATTTTGCTAGTCCCCACTTCCGAGCTGAACCCAGCTCTCACTGCAGGTACTGATACCTGCTCCCTAAGCAACGGCGGGGCTGAACTTTGGTACTTAGTTGGGTATTAACGTGTGTGTGTGTGTGTTTGTCGCAGTGAGAGTGAGAGACATCTATTTTTAATGTGTTCCATAGCTCCTTATAGACTAGGAAGTGACGGAGACGCGGTTAATCACAGCACACAAATGCACACATTACCAAGTACGTGGTGTTTGTTCTCTCCAAGTGGCCAGTTCTCCACACTTTGCTATCTTGTGAAGACGGTCCGGTTTCAACTCTTTCCGGTGCTCAGACACCTAAGTGTGTGTGCGGTCCGATTTGCAGTGCAATTAGAGGCTCTTTAATTTTAATCGGCAGCTCATTGGATGTACCGGCAAAGGGATACGGACATTAAACCCATAATGTGTCACGAGTGCACACACAGTCTCTCCTGCTTTCGCTGCACCTTCACAAAAACCACATTCAGTGTGTACACATAGACAGATATTCAGTGTGAGTAGAAAGACACACTGGATGATGCACGTTCCCCACATTATGCAACGTCTTCCTCCTACACCCCCGCACACACCTGCTGTTTCTCGGCTCTCCGTGTGGTCCTAACGGGCCTCCGTAGCGCTGCCGGTCATCTCCCCGTCTGCTCGTATCGCACGTCTTCCATTATCGGCAGCCTCCATCTGAGGAGCGGCGCAGCCTTGAACTCGCTGCAGGCCGAAAGCGTCTCCTGATGGCGCGTCCCAGAGAACAAAGTTGCCTGGTAACACCGACTGCTGCAGGAAGTTACTTCAGCTCCCGGTTGAAAAGGGTTTGAGCTCAGAAGTGGCTCTCAGGTGAATCCCATGTGTTGTCAAACTGCCCACTCGTGTGCTTAAACAGCTGAGTTTGTGTACTGGTTTGCAAACGGCTTTGTTTCTCCTCCGGCTGCCTTTTGCTTTGTTGTGCTCGTGTCTTCAGGAGAAAGATCGATGTCTTGGCATTTCATTTAACCGACACGTGCAATATCTCAGCCAGTCCTGATTAATTGTATTAATGACGCGCCGCACTTTAGCAGTGTGAGCTTTTCATAATCAGTGATTGGATCACAGATTGGGCGCCTCATCGCCTGTTCATTCATCCATAACGTCTGCTCTTAATACCTCTGATGTCTGTGTTGCGTTGTAGCAGTTGTATCGATATGTTTTACATCCGCAGTGTGTTGAAGGAGGTTAGAATGCAGCAGTCCGTCGGAGGTTAAGCTGCAGATAGCAGAGCCCCCCCCCCCCCCCCCGTGCTTTTGCTTTGCATGGTGAGCATTCGTTTTGAGGTCGAGTACCCACTTTAGGCCTAAATCCCCCTTTCTCAACCATCAACAAGTTGCCCATGGGCTGTGGTTTACCCTCCCAACACATATGCTGCACAATCCTATGATATAACCACACAGACACAGAATACCGTGCCTCAGACGTTATATGAGAAACTCTCAGGGATCCAACACGTGTTCACATATAAACAATGCGGACAGCAAATGGGAAATCATGCCCCAAAATTATTTTAGGGATAGCCTCAAACTGGGACATTGTTTTTTCTAGGTTTGACTTCATAGCTTTTGCTAAAAAAGTGTCATCACTACTACCCACAATGCCATTGCAGGTCTGTGCTGTAAAACTCAGCCGCCTGCTGCAATCTTTATAATAACGTGCCATCAAACGGTGGTCACGGGTTCTTTTTCTTTCTCCAGGAAGCAGAGCGTTTCAAGATGCATGTCTAGGAAATAGGTTTCAATGCCACTCTGGGAGGAAAGGACACTTAAACTCAGCAAGAAGTTTTCATGGGGGTTGGCCAGCTTGTCTACTTCCTGTGGTCTCCAGTCAGTTGCCCAATGATATTCAGATATCTTTCAGTTGGACAGGTCTTTTTTTTTTTTTTTAATTGCTTTTATTTTTCATTTTGTTTGCATAACATCTGAAGCGCTACAATCATGACGTAGCCCTGTATATTTCAGCAAGCATAATGCATTTGGGTCAGTTGGCTCATTTGGTTAATTATTCACCTTCTGTGGTAATTAGACAAACTGTATAATAACAGCAGATTTTTTTTTTTTTCTGCCAAATCAAACAATGGATCCACGTTAAGTGGTCTGTTCCTGTTAATATGGTCGTGTGAGTGTGACTCTGGTTTGGTTGGTTCTCGAGGTTCCTTTGTTGTGAAACGTTTTTGTTTATACTGCATCCCAATCTCCAGATACAGCAATGCAACCCTGCTTTGGCCCAAATTTATTTCCTGTGTTTCACCGTCTCACCCACACTTTGGGCTTTTTCCAGTGAATCCCGGAGCCGTCTTTAGGTTTCAGTTTGGCAACACGTTTCTGCCCAATGTCCGAGCCGCTATATCATGATCGGGATTTGGCAAAGCTAGCTGCAGTGAAGGATTATAAGCAGGAAGGAAAACGTGAGTCTGTGATCCAACGCGATGATGCTTTTTGAGCTGATTGATGATCTTCTTTTAATGGTTTGCACCTGCTTGATGATGCACCAGTGTATTCGCAACAGGCACATCTCATTAAACTATTAGCTTTAGCATGCAGGTAAACTCACTGTAGACGTCTGTGGGCATCAGTCTAATTGGCTCAACGTTTGTCTCTGTGTGTGTGTGTGAGAGTGTGTGAGTGTGTGAGGGAAAGGAAAGACAAGCAGGTGTGTGTTTATAGGTGACTTCAATGTCAGCAAGGCCTCGCCGTCCTGCCATTTTTGTTTCATGCATATTAATGGCTTTAACGTTAAGACTGGGAGGAGGCAGCGTTTAACACGTGCTGCTGTAATTAGGAATTCACTTCTTGTACTTGCGTGGCTGAGTGACATTGCATGTGACGTAGCCTCACCTACTCCGTTTCGTTATTGTTTGGGTTTATTTTGGCAGAAATGAGCAGAGAACATTGAAGCTGGGCCAGTAAGCGACGCTTCTACCCTTTTTCGCGCTCCCGCGGAGCGGCAGAGGGCGTGAAATTCTAATTATTGCCGCTGTGTTTTAAGAGTGAGATGGAGAGAGGAGAGCAGGAGACAGAGATTTGAAAGCTGTGCGCCTGATGATTCGAGGGGAAGCATCATTTGTGGTCGAGTGTTTTTTTTCTTTTTTAGAGAACCGGGGAGAAATAATTTGTGATACATTTTCAGTCCTTTGCTCGTGTCTGCCGCTCGTTTTCCCACCATCAGCTCGAGAGAGCTGCTACTCCAAAGCACCCTAATATGTCTGCAGCTCATCAGCACTCTGTACGTCACGCACTGCTAAGCCCATTCGTTCTCACTGAAGATGTAGATCTTCACAAATGTAAAGGTTGAACTGCTGGACATTGTAGTTTTGAGGTAACATTGGTCAAACGGGACTGAATTAAGTTTGGTTTAGCCAATAGTTTGGCTGCACAAAAAGTACTTGTCAGTAGAATCAAATGAATTAAAAGTGAGTGTGGTTAGTTTGAGAAATCATTGCAGAATCAAACCAAATAAATAAATATCATGTTGTGAATCGAGTGCTTACATAAAGCGTTTTTGGACGTATGCGTCTCCAACCGTTAATGCAAAGTGCTTTCCTGTACCTTGAAGCACTTGAAAAACATGGAAAAAATGAATCTACGTGAGTAAAGGAAAGAGATGTCTCTCTCTTCTGGGTGCACACATTTGTTTAAGAGACATTTGTGTTGAAATTTGCGTGAAAGCTTCTGAGGCCTGACATCCACGAAATAATAGCGCTTACTGTGTGTTTGAGTGTTCAAGACAAACTTGCGTGACATCAAACGCTGCTGTGTGCGTGTGTGCGTGTGTGCGTGTGTGTGTGTGTGTGTGTGTGTGCGTGCGTGCGTGCGTGCGTGCGTGCGTGCGTGCGTGCGTGCGTGCGTGTGTGTGTGTGAGTGAGTGAGAGTGTGAGAGACACACAGCTGTCAATCCACAAAGGGTGATAAATGTGTAATTAGTTCTGCTGTCAATCACCTTGGTGACGGTGGGTGTAGAGATGACATGCTCGCAGTGGACGGGGACACACACACACACACACACACACACACACACACACACACACACACACAGATTAACTCTGGGTCCCTGGAGGTGGTCGGTGTACTGTAAACATTATTGCGACTTCCAGACTCATGAACTGTATTTGTGTTCCCATTTCTGACTTGGAAGCCAGCAGCGCTTTTTGCCCTGAAAGCATATTTTAATATTCTATCATGAAAACCAGCATTTGGAAATGGGCTAGACGAAAAAAAAAAGTTCCTTTCCTTTTCCCAGTGAGCTCATGAATCAGTCAGTTTTCCTTTCTCTAATTCAAAATGTATTTTCTCGCCTCATGTTTTTCAGCCCTTCACTCTTTGGCTTGTCTCATCTGTTCTCTTTCCTTCCGTGGTTCTTCTTTGTGCCGTGTCCCTCTGCTCTTTCATATTCTCTTCAGAGTCTAAATCTACAGTTGGCTCCGTTCCTCTTTGTCTTCTCTGCTGCTCAACTTATATGTTCTCATTTGTCATCTATTTCCCCTGAACTCTTTAAGTTACAATTAATATAGGAGGGTCAACGATGTCAAAGTAGATGGAGGATTTTTAATTCGTCTTCAAAGGGACCTAAGACCAAAACTTGTGCCTGAGTTGTAGGCACTCTAACCAAGGAGTGATGTTTGATTCTCAGATTGATTACGATGCATAGCTTTTAAAGGCCAGAGGTAAAACTATATAAGTATTTCGCAAATTAGAGAAACATCAGAAAGAAACTGAGAAATATCTTGTTCAGAGTCACCTTGTCACCATTTGGGGAGTATCAACACTCCGGTTGTGTACTACGATATTAGTGTCAAAAGTTATGTGCAAACTCTGGCTACGTACTACTACTCATAATAATGTAATAATCATGACAACTTGATTTGTATCCTGCCTTTCATACATAAAATGCAGTTTAAAGGCGCTTTTAAGTGTGATAGTAAAAGCAGCACACAACATAGATCAAATACAGAGAATAAACAAAGTTCATAAAAATGCAATAACGGCTCCAATGAGAAGGCAGAGGAATAAAAGTAGATTTGATAGTCGTAGAAACAGATAAAAACTTACGACATGAACTAAATGCTTGCTTGAATAAGTAGGTCTTCAGTTGTTTTTGGAAGTGTCAGCAGAGCTTGCATATCTAATGTGGCTGTTCAAGAGGAGGAGAGTAGCTATGAGCATCTCCCCCAAATCAATTCTGTGCGCTTCTTCAGGCACAGTTAAAATACCAGTTATTATTGGTTGATGAGGAATTAAAGAATATGATCAATCTGCTGTATCATTAAACGCTTTGTGCGTGTAAAATAAGCTGAAACTCAACTGTAAAAGAACTGGGAGCTAAAACAGGCATGTTATTGGTAGGCCAATGAAGAGGGCATTGCAATAGCCCAACCTGCCAGTAATGAACGTATGAATCCATTTCTCAGCATTCTGCTTTATTTAGAACTGCATAGCTTTGGCAACATGTCTCAGGTAGAACACTGCTGTCTTGGTCACTTTGATAATATCTTCATCGCTTAAATCCGAGTCCAAAATGACACCGAGGGCAGCACGATGTGTGACGTCGCCACATCGTGGAAATCAAGTTATTACCACAAGCACAAAAACATTCAGTCTAAAGAATTACCATACATGTCAGCTGTGTGCATGTAGAATAACATGTTTCTGGGGCGTGTGTCATGTGGTGCAGGAGCCTTGCGTCTCAGGGTGACATTGACGCTTGGTGATTGGACGGCTGCTATTTTGAGCGTTCGCGGTGTGCATCCTCACGCCTGCATCCTCACGCCTGCATCCTCACGCCTGCAGAATCCTCGCGCGCTCAATGCTTTTGTCCATTCAAGCCCACGACCGAGTGTGATATTGAAATGGGCAGTGCTGCTCATGTACGTGTGTAGTTCATCAAAGTGTGTAGAAGTGTGAGTGATGTGTGTGAGTTTTAAGATGAGGCTTCTTGGGGATGGAGTCCCCCGGGGCAGGAAAGGCAGCCGTATGAGACGAGCTAAAAGGGAGGCAAAGATGGAGGTATAGATGGAGGATGAGAGAGGGATGGAACGTAAAGCACAAAGTGGAGAGAAATGGACGGAGGGAGCAGGAAAGGATAACAAGATAAACCTGCTCTTATTGAAATAGGAGACTGAGTGTACAGAAACCAAGTGAGGTGGTCAGAGGATGCAGGGACTGAGACAAAAGGAAGTGAGGCAAAGACAAAAGAGAGGGGAGGTATTGATTCTTTCTGCCAGCTGGGGGGGGGGGTGGGACTCAAGCCAACGGTGCTTTCTGAAATTAGAGCCAAGGGAAAGGTGGAAGGATGGAGGGAGAGAGAGCAGCAAGCACGGGGCACTGTTTGTACCACATTGTGCAGCAGAGAACGGTGAAAAGTGCACGCTCATGAATAATATATGGTCACAGCGGCGGTTGGTACAGAGGCAGGGTAACTGTACTCAACCTGCGACATGATCCAGGTCTTTATTTTGTGTTTGATTGTGCTTTTCATATTCACCGCGTTGTTACAGCATTGGAGAAGAAAAGCGACGTGAAATGGCGATGAAACACACGCAGGTGAGATCAAAACTAGCGCGCGGGGGGGGGGGGGGGGCGTTCACATCAGGAAGCGCACAGATGTGAATAATAATGGCGGCGTTTAAGTTAATTTGACTGGCGGACTTAATGAAACGGAGTCATTGTAAATGTAATGAGCCAAACCTGCGCTTTTCACGCAAAATGTTTTAAAGGGATCATAAAACGTGCTGCTGCCGGTGGGAGGCTCGGTGGCAGTTTTTGGGGAGTTTATTTTAGTTTCTGCTGCACTTTATCCACAGATGCCAGACATAAACATTAATTTTATATAATAGTTGGCAATGTAGCTGCATTGTTTTACTGAATGCTTCATTTTGAGATCTGTTCTTCGAGCACAGTGACCCGTAATTTGACGTTAAACTCTGCCGTCAGGGCGTCCGGTCTATTTTGTAGATTTCTAATTGGATTAACGAGCGATGGCTTCTGCCCAAAAGACATTTAGTCCCAGCCTACTGACGGGCACGCTGGGCTACTTTTTTTGGTAGAAGGCTTCTAAATTGCGCCGTGGCTTGTAATGAAATCATCAGCGTCACGTTGGGGGTGTTTATTCCCTGTCGGGCCTCATTTTCGCAACGCTGACGACCTCGCGCTACATTATCCCCTGTAAGGAATCCTAATGATGTAAAGTATATCTAGATGCGTGTCCTGCTTCCTGCCAGCTCTGCCCTCTGAGGCCTGAGAGAAGATATGAGGAACACATTTTTGCAGAGAAATCCTCCAACGCGAGCAAGAAGAATGGCGGCCATAATGTGCTGCAGCGTGCAGTAGAACGTGGGATCTCTCTGATGAGGAGAGATGGAAGGAAGACAATTTGCCTTTGGGGAAATTAAATTGGCAAGACGGGACTTTTTTTTCTTTTTTTCTGGTGCGCTTTGACTGAACAGACGTTTCACTGGAGCACTTTCTCTCTGTTCTCACCACAGCGTGTGAGCACTGAGTGAATGAAACCGAAAAACAGGCAACGCTTATGTTTCATCGAAGAGGAGGAAGAGAGGAATGGGAGATGCCCTTCCTCCCCCTCACTTGCTCTCTCCTCCCTCACCTCTCCTTTTAAGTTGTATAAAACAGCAAAAGCTGGTAATGAAACTGGATCACACACACACACACCAGCAGTTTTCCCTGTTTAGTGTGTTTAGTGATTATGCACAGGGGATGAGACAGTCAACTCACTTCACCTTCTCCCCTCTTGTCTTTCTCTTACCTGTGTTGAGTTCAGCGTGTCTGTATTATTCTGCTTACCACCACTTGTACACTCTTATTTCTGTCCTCAAGACGTCGCTTTCATTCTTTCTCTTGCTTTTCTTTCGTTTCCCGTCTTGGTGTCGGTCTGTCTGCGCACACACAATACTCACCAGCGCTCCATCTTTCCCGTCCAATCAGCCACTCTCTCCTTCTGTCTGTTTTGCTCTTACTCTGAAATGTAATGTAGATTCTTTTCATTTTATTTCCTTTTAATCTTGGTGGACAACTACATTTTTCCATAACGAGCTCTTTCAATTCAAAAGGAGTGTGGATAAAACAAATTAACACTTATTATGCCTGCAAATGTGTTCCAAATGACGTGCGTGATTGTTAATTAGACGCCTTCTTGATGATTTATTTTTGTGTGAAAACTAAAAGGAAAACAATTTATACGAATATGGAAAATCCTTTAAATTGTAAAGCATTATAGAGTTTCAGTACGATATTGGGATTATATCAACATATGTTTATTGTTTACATACACTGGAAATGTTCTTTCAGACTACTGGAAAGAAAACATTTAGGTGTTTATTTTACTGCTTTGTCTATTTGTGTCTGAGGATTTCACTCATTCTTTATAATTTCACTCAAATTTAGCATTACATAATGCCCCATGTGCATATTAAACATAAAATCTCAACATTGTTAAGACAAAAAGTAATTGTTCTAATGTAAGTAATGAACTTACTGAAGTTTTAGTCTGATTTATACAATATTTTATTCCCAATTCATGTCCAAAATAGATTTCTTTGACTATTTTCTGATGTATGGAGTGAGCAAACTAATGAAAAACGAATAATTGTTGAGTGAGGTAAGAGTGGAACACGATTCACTGCATGAAAGCATGCTGTATATCACGTAAACGTGTATCGACATCTGGAAAAACCATTGATTACAGTCGTATAATGCAGTCCCAACTGAATCTCAGTTCTGTTCTGCATCGGATTGTCTACGGGTTCAAAACAAACGCACACGTGTCGGAGACGAGAAGCGATGCGGATACAAATGCGTGCTCGCTCGACTGCTCTAACGGAGAGCGAGGACGTGGAAGTACATCCAGCCTGTGCTCGCCCAAGGCACACGACAACATGAATTCAGGGATCGACACAAATGATCACATGCATGCTGTGTACACGTACGGGATACATTACACTGATGTGTTTAAAAAAAAAAAAAAGATTCACATTCTCACGTGGAAAGGGATTGACACAAGGCGCACAAATGCAGGTCACGCATGCATGATTAGGAACAAACAATCAGCCCTCATATTTTTTATTTTTTGCCTAGTCTTTCCTTCCCTTGTGTGTCCTCTGTTCTCTCTCTCTCTCTCTAGTTCTTTGCTCCCTCTGGCTGTGTCAAATGCTGCAGTGTGGGTGTCTTGGCTCAGAATACATCCAAATCTTAGTCTGACACAAACACACACACGCTCGCGCGCACACACCAAGCAATGTGTGGACACATGCGCGCCGCTGCAGTCTTATGAAGTCGGAATAACCCATTTCTGCCCCGACTACCTTTTTGGCAGGAGTGAGAACGAGGGAGTGCAACGGGGAGATAAAGGAGGGCGGGGGCGAGATGGAGGAAGGAGTGAGATGGAGGGAGGTGTGCTTGGAGTGTGTGTGTGTGTGTGTGTGTGTGTGTGTGTGTGTGTGTGTGTGTGTGTGTGTGTGTGTGTGTGTGTGTGTGTCATGCCTTTGTCCAGCTGTGTGTTTCTGGATGCTCTTTGATCATTCGGCAGCTGTATTCACTTCTGCTTCTCATCATTTCATAGACAACGAGCTCATTATGCTTCCATTAACTGCTGACGGGTGAATGAGGGAGAGAAATGAGAGCAAAGTGGAAAAGAAAGGGGAGGCATGACTGGCTGACTTACCCAAAAAATGAGCACTAATGCCCGATATTAAGAGAGATTTGGGAAGAGGTATGAGCGGGCAATGGGAGAGGGTGGACGAGGTGAAAAGGCAGATAAAAGATCAGGGAGGAGCCTTAAAATGAAGCGAGGCCTAAGTAAGATGTGAAAAGAGGGATTTAAGAACAGTGGGTCGGTGATGGGGAACGGCAGCTCGTGTGATCATTTGAATTCACCGCACGCTCAACACTGTATGCAGCATCACAGGGAACTAAACCAGGACTTTTTAGGATGGTGCCAGCGGAACCGCCTCCATATCAACACCAGCAAGACCAAGGAGCTGGTGGTGGACTTCCGCCGGGGTAAACGCCCTCCTCCGACACCGGTGAGCATCCAGGGACTGGACATTGAGGTCGTGAACTCGTATAAGTACCTGGGTGTTCACTTGAACAATAAACTGGACTGGACTGACCACGCTCACGCTCTTTATAAAAAAGGACAGAGCAGACTCTTTCTGCTGAGGAGACTGAGGTCTTTTGGGGTGCAGGGAGCACTCCTGAAGACCTTCTTCGACTCCGTGGTGGCATCAGCCATCTTCTATGGAGTGGTCTTCTGGAGCAGCAGCATCGCGACAGCTGACAGGAGGAGACTGGACAAACTGGTGAGGAAGGCCAGCAGCGTGCTGGGGTGTCCACTGGATACTGTGGAGGTGGTGGGAGACAGGAGGATGATGGCGAAGCTCTCATCCCTGATGAGCCACGCCTCCCACCCCATGCAGGACACTCGGGCAGCTCTGCACAGCTCCTTCAGTCACCGGCTGATCCATCCCCGGTGTCTGAGGGAGAGGTACCGCAAGTCCTTCCTCCCCGCTGCTGTCAGGCTGCACAACAAGCTGCTCTCGGGAGACCACTAACACTTTGAACACTTTGAACACGAACATTTGGACTGAACATGAACACTTGAACACTCTGAACACTTTAATTCATTCACCTGGTGCAATACCTAATCCGTGCAATCCTGTGCAATATCAAATACGTTTAAGTATTTACCTTACACTTACACTTTACTCCGTCTGTATTTACTGGTATACTTAATAGTCTTCTTTACTGTCAATCCTGTGCAATATCAAATACGTTTAAGTATTTACCTTACACTTACATTTTACTCCATCTGTATTTACTGGTATATTTAATAGTCTTCTTTACTGTAAATCCTGTGCAATATCCAATACGTTTAAGTATTATCTTACATTTCACATTTTTACTCAGTCTGTACATACTGGTATATTTTGTATTCTTCTTTACTGTCATTTTTACTACTGTTTACTGTTTAGTCTATTTATACTACTTGATTTTTTATCTTCATTTATTACTTGTGAGCGATGCTGCTGTAATCCTGTAATTTCCCCACTGAGGGACTAATAAAGGATTATCTTATCTTATCTTATCACGACTCGATCCGAGTTTTTACTTTCGCTCAACAACATCAGCGTTTGGGAATGATTATTCTTTTAAATGTTATTTACCACCGATACTTGATGGTTCGAGCGATTGCAAACTTAATTTGAATGGCCTCCGCATTGCTGAATGTGGAAGTTATTCGATTTGAGGACGCAACTGGAATGGAGCACTCGGTGGAGTACAGATTTGAGTGAATGGGCTGAGGCGTGGCTTTTTATGGATCTGGTATTTGGTTGATGAAATAGCTGGATTTGCTCTGAGGCTAACTGTCTTTTTTTTTTAATCTGGTCTCTTCTTGGATTTACTCTACAACGTGTCAACAAGTGGCAATCGGTTATACAGCAATGTCTTCCTAGTGTTAGCTAACGTCCGCCACCGTAAGCTACTCGTACCAGAACAAGGGAGAGGTGAGCGACACAACCCGGGGAGTGCATAAAATGAAGTAAAGTTAGATTTCAACAGCTGTATAGTCTCACTTTAATGCCCACTGTCAACATCTAAAATGTGATTTTCAGAGATTGTTTTCACAGTTTACCAGAAAGCGGTTGTAATCTTTTATCACGCGTGTGTTTAAGGTACCTGCAGGTGTAACGGCAATGAAATCCGATTACTGTAATACAATTAAACGTAACCGGACAGTGTGGGGCGGACACAGTGGCACTTTGCCTCCGGTAAATTGGTCGTAGCAGCATGAAAGCACCGCTCGTGTAGGAATAGGGAGGTGGCAGATTGAACAGTGGGCAGATAGGAGGGGGGGGGGGGAACAGAGGCTTGTGCAGTAAAGGGGCAGAGAATCCCAAAGACTCTTATAAAACACTCTCGTGAAGAAGTGGGAGAGGGGGGGATGAGGAATGAAATATGGAAGGTGGGGTAGTTGCTAGACATTTTCAAGCTGTAAAACGTAGAAGTGTGCTTCTTTAGTTGTCTCCAGCTTCAAATCATTGGAGGGCGGAGTGGAGAGAAAATCCATGAAACAAAATATAATGTCACCCAACTTTTCCTCAACAGCAGATTAGTTGTATTTCTTTCTTTTTTTTTATGGCGATAATACCCTGTAGACGTAAATGTCTCCAAGCATTAAACAAAACGAAGGTATATTTTGACCTTTTTAGGCCTGGTTGAGGGGATATAAAACCAACGTTTTTCACACATGCAAGTCGGCTGTCAGTGACATTTGATAAAAGGCCAAAGTTGAGGACACGAGGAGGAGAAACTCGGAAGGCGAAAGAGACTGGAAACACGGGAGGAACGGTAAAGGGTACGGGACCAAGGAGGTGAAGGGAAAGTAGAGAACACACAACAATACGTGGCATATAATGTGAATATATATCTATCTATATCTAGATATAGATGTATATAGATAGAGTCCCGCCGTATAGCAGCCTATTTGGAGTAATAAAATGTGACGGTTTGAGTCGCCTTGCTGATGGTGAGTCAGCCCACAGAAACTTTGTCTGACCTGTGCTGTTATTTTGGGAAGCTTCTTCCTTTCTGTCCCTTCAGTACATCTAAAGTTATGGCTGCACTTTGCACTTGATGTCTCTCTTTTTTTTTTCTAATTAATTGATAGTAAACAGCAGATTTTATGAGCCCACAATTCTGTTTGTCCACACGTGAACGCTAAATTCCCGTTAGGTGTCTTCTGCGGCAGTATTGATTTAATCTCTCTCTCTCTCGTTCTCTCGTTCTCTCGTTCTCTCTCTCTCTCGTTCTCTCGTTCTCTCTCTCTCTGTCTCGTTCGCGCTTTATGGCTGCAATGCTTCCAGACTATGTACAACTCCCATTACGCTGCTGCCTGATGGCCTTGCAGCTTCCATTTGGTCCCCAGGATCTGTCTGTAATGTGAGAAAAATCGACTGAACGATATATATTCTTCTTTTTATGTCGCTGCTGATGTGTCACACACGCACGCGTGTTTGTCTTCCAGCTACAGATTTGTTTGTCATGCAAATAGCGACTTGAAAGCCCAGAAATAATGCAGCACACAACAATGTTTATTGCAAATCTCCATCAGTGCATCTAAAATTCATTTTAATGGCCATACACACTTTTTGTCTGATGCTCTATGCCAATTCCGATGCTCTATAGCAGCCCTCTTAAAAGTAGGCCGATTAGTCCTTAAGTAATCCCCAAGTAGAAAAAATGACGTCCGCGTCCATTTACTTCCTGTTAGCCGTGCACCTCGGTACATAAATGTGATGGCTTTTTTTTTTTTCCACTGCACTGAATGCAGTTGCATGAAGGTAAAGTAAAGGAAGTTAAATACGCACAATGAGAGATACAATACATGCCTGAAGTGCAGCCTAATGTATTTATGTATTTATACCTCTATTGCCATCTCTTATGCGTAAAGAAAATACAATCTGTGAAAAGTTTCAAGTAAGTTTATGAAAAAAAAGATAACTATCAACAGATACATTTTGTTCTGGATGTCTTTGACGTTCAGCATGTGAGCAAACAGGAATCAGACAGAATCCGTCGGTTAAACAGACGGATGAGTCCACCAGCGTCTCTCACACACACACACACACACACACACACACACACACACACCATGTGTTCTTTGTCTGCAGTTCGTCGACGTGTTGGTACCGCGCAGCTCTCCACCTTTTCGACTCGGCTGCTTCTTCTCGGCCGTCCTATCTTCACTTTTGCATCACACGTTCTGGTCATTATTCATCCGCAGGCTTGCTACAAACGCGGCGTCGGGTTCCCTCGCTGTAGATCGAGATGTACTTTGATCCTCGTCGTTTCCCTCGCTTTGTCTCCTTTTCCCCCCCTACGGCCATCTGCTCCATTCACCGTCAACCTTTCCTCATCGCCTCCCTTTTTTTAACTTTCTAGACTTTCCTAGACTTATTATCTGAAGGCTTGCCAAACCTGGAAGTAGAGAAAGAAGAGTGTTTAAAGTGGAGCAGAGGCCAACTGCCACTTACGGAAGAGGCGGCAAACTCTTTTGAAATGTAGCCGCGTCGAGGAAGAGAGGGCGAAACATCTGAAGGGAGACGAGCTAAGGGAAGGATCAGAGAGAGGGAGTGGCTGTCACCTCGGAAAGAATATACGGGTAGCCTCAGACACGGTTACCATTTTTGCGAGCTACTGAAGGTTTACAGACGGCGGCTGGTATTATGTGGTGTAATGAGGGGCCCCGGGTCTGACCTCTGACCTCTCAGGCCACGGGTAAACATAACAAAGCTTCTCTACCAATAAGAACTTTTTGAGACGCTTGAGGATCCGCTATAATTGGGATTGTTATAGCTTTAGTCATTAATTTTTTACGAGCCGTGCTTAGTAGCACGGCTCTGGGGGCGGCCATGTTGCTGATGTCAATCTGCCACTTTGGTGCTGACTGAAATATCGAAGTAGAACAGAACAGATCTGCTATCTATCAAAAGATTCTGATGTCTTCCAGTAAGACGTAGCCGTGTGTCAATCACATTATTCTTTCCTCATTCGCATGTGTGCTGTGCTTTGTCACACTTTGTGACGGCTTAAGCAACAAGGGAGAGAGCATGATTTAACTATCGCACAGCTGCAAACACATTTTAAGCGAAGCTGTGGTGTTCTGGTCCCCAAATTGAGAAGCTATTAAGCGTGCGTCATGTGATACTAATCACCACGCTCGGCAAACACTTCCACGCACGGGGTAATTTCGGCATGGATTCAGGAGGGAGTCTTATCCCGTCTGGATGCAGGATCCTCTTGAGTGAAACCTCTCCCATCAGAATATTAATAATACGACAATGCGACAATGTGTTGTTTCAGACTTTGTATCCCCGGCTTCTTTTCCTGCAGTGTTTGCAATACGTTTGTTTTCTCATTACAAATGTGATGACCAGACATCCTCAAATCCTTCGGCATGAAAATGGAGCGGGAAGAGTGGGAAAACGGGATATATGGAGGAGGAGGAGGAGGAGGTAGGGTGACCTGAATCTTAATCACAAGAGGGTAGAAGCGACCAGTGTGGAAAAACATGATTGAAGAGGGGAAAGAAATACGTGATGGACTTAAAGCCTGCAGAAGATGAGATGAAGGGATGAATACATGAATGTGTAAACGGATGGAGGGATTCCGGTCAAGCTCCGTTCCCATTACAGCTGGGATGAATATGAACATGTGGGCGCATACGGGACTGTGAGTGTGTGGGCGCACACATGATTGTGTTCATTATGATCATGTGTTTTGTGTGCCTCTGAGGCACATATGCGATACGTGCGCATTACTGCCGTTTGTCTGTTTTCTACAGGATGTGCGCTCGGGTAGGTGAGCGCCGCTGCTTTGGCAGCTCCCCGCAGCAAAAGGATTAGAGAGGTGGCACCACGGAAAGCTGAGCTATTTGTGAGTTTGAGTGCGTGTTTGTGTTGTTCTGCTGTTGTATCAACAGTGAGTCGGATGAGGGTTGTGTCTCTCTCTGTGTGTGTGTGTGTGTGTGAGCCTGAAAGGGAATTGGATCAGATTAGAGTATCTTGGCACCAGATTAACTCCGATCCCCACAAGAGAGGAAAGAAATGAAAGAAAAGGGAAGAAGTGAGCTGCAGTTAAAGGGAAGAAGCAGCGGTGATGTTTAGATGAGGGGGGGGGGTGTGCGCACCTTACAAAGTTGCTGTGTGAAGCACCTTGTTAAACAGACTGTGATACCCTGGTGTATTTTACAAAAAGAAAAGCAAAAAAACCCAATTCATGTGATCAGCCTCCTCTTTCATGGCAGCCGTTACCATAAACTCTGTTGCTGTAATAAAGACGGCAGGACTCCTCCCCCTCGTGACTGTGTGCAGTTCTCCTTTGGGCTTTGCTGAAAATGAAGATGTAGCGATACTGCATTACTCTGACCGCCCCCCTGGACATTTCACGACCCAGCATGCACTGCTTTCTGGCTGGCGGACGTTGAGGGAAAGATGGCAGGGGACTGGAGTAATCTGTGGGCTTTATGTGATGTGCAGAGAATTATCAGTTTGTTTTTATTTCCTCACAGGATTTGCATGTAGTGATAGCAATCTGGCTGCAACAACCTTGAGGAGAAATCATATTTTCCTTTTCAGGATGTAAGTGCAGTGACCTCCGAGAGGGCACGCGTGGTAGTTTGGTAGAATTTGACTATTTCCCCAGCATTGTTAAATTGAAAATCTCCAGAAGAAAATCTTGCAAGCTTCTCTATTTCTTCCCTCTCTAGCGAACCAAAAGCCAGTTTTCCATGTCGTGACTTGTCTCCGCACTTCACAGTTCAAAGAGTGAAATCATTATGCTCCGCACCGAGCCTCTGCTAGGAGTCTCGGTGTCCTTGCAGAGATGGAGCTGCAGGAAGGCCCTCAAATACATATGGTGCTCGACACAGAATAAAAAGATGTTGGTGGTCTGAGACTCGTGCAAAGTTAGTCAGCGCGAACGTGACGCAATGTTTTAGTGGTTAGTGAAAAGTAGTACGCCTGTGCTATGCACACCGTTGTGCTAGAAACACCATCGCAATGGAGTTTAAAGAACAAGGAAACAGGAAGACACTCTGTTATACAGCGTCATGTATGACATGCTTTTTCCTCATGTGTCTTTATTCTGCACCATTAACATGGCACTCAGTGGAGACACATCGAGGCTAATCACAAGTCGCTGATTCAAAGATGCCGAGGCTCCAGAAGCCAAGTGTGGGATCACATCGGAGATGTTGCTGCACTTACAAGAGTCAGTGCAGCTTACATCCCAAACATCACTCGGCTTAGGCAAAGAAGATAAAGATTAGACAACGTGCTGCGCCGGCACAACACATAGCTCCACGCAAACAAAAGGAAAGTGGGAGCACTTCCTCCAAACTGCCTTGTTCCGGCTTTTTCAGGGTTTACGGAAGGCGATTGCGAAGTGGCCCTCAGCGATGGGCGCACTGCAAGTGCACTCAGAAACTCAAACACGCTCCGTCTCTATTCTCTGGCACACATTTATCAAGTGCTGCTAATGTTACAGTAACGTAAAACAAGACCGAAATGCTTCAGAATCCGGTTTTGGTCGGAACAGAAAAGCTGAAATTCCTGCAGTCTCTGCCAGACTGAATGGCATCGGATTGTTTTTTTTCTGTATTGAAATGAGGCCACAGTCATCCCATTCAACCTCTTGTCAGGGACGCTCTTTTGTTCGGAGGTGTCGGTCTGTGTGGGCAGCTACTGAATCATCTTCTCTACCTGCTTCATGATAATTATCCTCCTGGAAATAATTACTCGAGGAGCGTGTGGCCGTGGAAGATGCGGCGGTCAGAGGCAGCATTTCTGGTCTTAACCAGAAAATACTCCTCCACATCATCTCGCCGCCCCTGCTTTCATTTTGAAGGACTGTATGTTCTGACCTTGCCGTTGGCAGCAACAGAGACTACTATTGGATTTTTAAGAGCAAGCAGAATTCTTATTTCTTTTCTCCCCAATACTGTTTGTGTTCCTGCTGCACCCTCACCTTGTTACAGGCAGGAGTGAAATCTGTTTGGCTCAGTCAAATAGTTCCTCCCACGATGCTTATACTTTGTGTGGACGGCTGCCGCACTGACCGGTCTCCTCCTCAGACATCAACGATGTGTTTCATCCCCCCCGAGGATCACACTATTATGAACTCTCTCTGAAGAACGTCTGGCACAGTGAGGCGCTGTGGAGCAAAGTTAGGGGGGAAAAAACCAACTGTCAAAGCGTCTTCATTGAATTAGAGTTTTGACATCCTGTAACAACATGGCACGCATGACTTCTAGCTGAAGTGCTGAGAGAGGGAGAGAGAGAGAGAGGAACCAGGGAGAGTGACAGTCCCTCCATCACTGAAGCTCTCTGCTATTCTTTCCCTCCCTGATTTACTCCATCTAATCCTCTTTCACTCCGGACGTCTCTTTGTCCTCTCTCCCTCTCCACCCCGGAACCAACACTGCCATTCCCTTTTGCGGCTGTCCTCATTTGATTCATCCATCAGTCTTTCTTTATCTCCCTCCCTCCCTTCCATCTAAACTCACCCATGTTTTTGGTCTTTTTTTCTCCCGCTACTCTCGAACTGTTCCTAATGCACTTTGTTTCACTCTCCTGCTCTCTCTCCGCCGCACAGCACCAGCTATCCGTCTCTGTCACTTCCTATTCAAAGCCGTACACCATCATCAGCGCTGGGCTCCTTTAAGCACAATCGCTCACACACATTGTGGTCAGCTGCAGGGAGCTAAACGTATGAATGCACATTTATAAAGAAAATAAATATTGTAGGATGTGTGTGTGTGTAGCACCCTGTGCTAATGCAGCCCATTGACTTGTCTGTCAGACCTTCTGAAACCCTGACCGCTCAATCTGTTACACTGGCTGCTGCGTCACTCACTGACTTGACGTGTGTGAGCGCGAGAGAGGCTGTGTGTGTGTGTGTGTGTGTGTGTGTGTGTGTGTGTGTGTGGGGGCACACACACAGGCATTGTAATTGTAGCTGATACTTTTGGTTTAGTTGGTTTTATGTGTTTGTATATGTTCCAGTGTGTGTGTGTGGCTCATACAGTTTAATTAGTGTGTGTGTGGTGGGGATCCCTCTAATGAGTCTCTCTGGTGAAACCTGTGGGGAGCTACAGATGCCATAAATGGGATTAATCTCTCTCTGCAGAGGGAACTGCTGAGTGTCTGAGTATTTTAACACGGATGATGTTTTACAAGGCTGCAGCAAATATTATTACATGTGTTGCATGTGGGCGTGTGCGCGCGTCGCTCCAGGACTGTGTCTCGTGTCCTCCTGAGAAGAGTTTTCTTTACAACAAGCGAAACTCTGCCAGCTATGGGCTTAATGAGAGGCTGACGAGCTGCGAGCAGGTGTTGCCTGTGTACTCTGCATCATGGGTTCTATGTTATAACGGCATCTCCATCAACGTTTCTTTGAGGTTGTTGTGCGTTTTTGTTTAGTTGCCAAATTCTAATTGCTGCAGTTTTAGCTTCGGGCCATCTTTGTCTCCGCAATCCAGCCCTCTCGCTTCCTCTGCCCGTTTCATCGTCTTGACATTTACGCTCGCCAAATGTTGGAAACGAACGCAACGCCGAAGGCACTGGGCTGGTTTAACAATTAAAGACTGAACATGCATTTTTCTCTTTGAAGACTGGTGTGAAGGAATTAGTTGAGATCGTTCACTTCCTCCCGGTTTGTTCACTTCAGTCTGATTCCAGAGAGAGAAGGAAGGAAGCACAAAACTGTCCGTCTAACTAATGATTTTAGATGTGTACAGATGTAGGTGGTGCTGTTGCCTTTTCTTGCTCACATCTGCGCCTCCTGGGTAAATTAGACTTCCTGTTGTGCAGCTTGTGTTTTGGAGATTTGATTGCTTGCAGCCCTCTAATTTCATTTTAACATTTGGATGTTGTTTTCCTCGCTCAAAACGTCTTCTATGGCATTATGGCGACTGATTATAGGAATAATCAGCGCTGTGGCTGGCTCTGATCTGAGCGACTTGAGCTGCTCTGATTGGTTAAATTGGTGAAAATGTTTGGAACGCCACTCCGACTGCTTCGCTTGAATCATTTGTGTAATCGCCCAGTCTCAAAATTATAATGGTAATAATGATACGGTTTATTTATAAAGCTTTTTACAAGGCAATTGCGCTCTGCGTGCAGCAGCCACTGGGCAAAATTAAAGTTGAGCTGAGACGAGCCAAAGTCTCGTTTGAAGGATGAGTATGGAAAGCGCTGGTGTTGGTCCACTAACATGCTAATTTTCCCTCCTAATTACCATGTTTTACTCCGAATGTCATGTTCAACTTCCCACAGAAAAGCATAGATCAGCACATTCAGGGTGATCCTTTCTTAACAAGGCAAAGTAATTACACAGTAATTACACAGTTTTTAGTTATTTCGTTTTCTGAAATTACTGTCATACGTAGGTGCGGCATCATATCTCTGTGTGGGGGGGAAAAAGTGGGGACAAACCATGACTGTAACAGCCATAATTAAAAGTTCAAACAGATACTGAAATCTAAATGGAAATGTCCAGTCGTCGGTACATGATGAATGTGTGTAATTAAAACCAAAAGGAATATGGTCCGTTAAAAAGAGAGGATGCCTGAAGAGGTGACTAGATACTGGATTATGTGTTATCGCCTCTTAACTGAAGAATAAGTAATAAAACAGGTATAAAAAAACACTATATTGCATTTTAAATGGTACATTTGCGCACCGCACTGCCGATTTAAAATAAGAACATTTCTTTTCCAAAAAGAGAAAAAAACGTCTTTTGGCAGATGAAATGGTGAGTCCGGGATTGAGAGTCGTCACAAACAACCACAATAAACGCATTGAGGTCGGGGATGCGTTCAGTGTGAGCATTTTACATTTGCAGATATGTGTGCTCTGATCCACATTTATATCTCCATATGTTAGCGCATTCTTTCAGCTCCCCGTGATTCTGTTTCTTCGTGTTAACCGGATGCGACGCCAGCGCTGTTGTTGTTTTCACCTTGTGAGTCCGAGAGTGAGTCATCACGGTAAGATGGGGTCTCACTTTACGCCCCAGGCCCCATTCTGGCACCGCTGATGTGATACGATCGCAAGATGTGTAGTGTAGTTTTACCATTTCTTTATCTGTCCACGCTATATATATATATATATATATATATATATATATATATATATATATATATATATATATATATAAAATATTATATTACAGTATAGCCCTATCTCTATTGATGTGTGCGTGTCAGGCCCAGTCTTTAGCAGCAACACCGATGAGACAAACTCCTGAACATTTATTGTTCCCGACACCGATTGTGATTCTGATCGTGAAAACGGGCTTTTATGAGGATGAGTTTGAAATAAATCCCGTTTGATTGATGATCTAATTATTGCAGTGCAGGGAAATGATGAGAAATGCCCTTTTCCCTCCATACAAATAAAACACGGAGCTTGTTTTTTTTCCCACCTCATTTTTATGTAGTCGTATTTGCATGGAGACGAGACAGTTTTTTTTTGTTTCTCTGTGCTTTCGGTTTCACGGCTCATTAAGATGAGTGAGTGCTCCTTCTTGAGTGTTTACACAGCTAACATCATTACTTAGATAATTCAGAGCTGTAAAACTGCTTTCTGCTCATGTTTTCATGGTTTTCTCCTTTTTCTGCTGCAGGTGGGCTACGAGAACGCGGGCACCGTGGAGTTCCTAGTCGACAGAAACAACAAACACTACTTCATTGAAGTCAACTCTCGCCTCCAGGTCGAGCACACGGTCACCGAAGAAATCACCGAGTAAGTAGCAGATGTTTACACGCGCGGGTGGGCAGCCGGAATGGTCGCGGCGGTTGTCACTTTGCGTGCGTTTGTTTGGTGTCGTCTGTCCAGACGGGTGCTGCAGCGTCGAGGTGTTTTAGACGCCTCCCTCTCTGAGAAGTTGCTGAAATGGATAGAGTGAAGGTCGGAGGTGTAGAGAGGTGTGGGCGCAGTTGAGAAGACGAGGGGGGGGAGAGAAGAGAGCCAGAACAGGTGGGATCAGTGAAGAGAAGTCAGAGCGATGAGGTCCGAGAGAGGGCGAGAGACGATGGCAGTGAAGCAGAGAGAGAGAATAGTGAACGATATAAATAGCATCCCGCTTCACTGATGACCTGTGAGATTTGCTCGGCTGAAACCACACAGATGGGTCTCAAACTAATACACACACTCTAGATATAAACACACACACACACACACACACACACAGGTACAAGTATAAAGGCCCTCCAGACACACCAGAAAGCTACAATTACGCAAATTCATATTTGATTCCCTGCATAATTATCCCAATTAATGAATTAAGCTGACAGACTAACAAATCAGTGAAACTAAGAGGAAGTTATAGGGGGGGGGTGGTGCGAAATGATGCCACCTGTTCCTATGGCAACCAAACATGACTGACAATTTTGTGAGCCGCACTCGCTTGCCGTCTCAATCAGCCTGTTTGGCTTCTTTCATCTCTTCCGTCTCTGTGAGAGAGAGAACTAAACAAAGAGCTGCTTCATTCATCTCGCTGTATTTGTGTCGCATCACGGTGAACTACATCAGTTAAACAGTGACGTCCCGGCGATCATTAAGTCAAACAACCACCGCTCGCAACAAGAAAAAGTCTATTTAGTTTCCCCAAGCCGTTAATTTGTGTTATTTTGATTAAAGTGGTGTCCACTTTTTAAGTATATCCTGTCAGTTAAGGTCTTAAATCTTCACGTTTTCCTTTCAAAATGTGGCTAATGTGATAATAAAGATCCGAAAGACAAATGCGACGGCATTAAAATGTGTCATTAATATAATTTAGGTATTTTATTTCTTTCTTTATTCTTTGTAGGGCTGCAGTTTTCTTGCTTTTTATAGGAGCATGTACACCTGCCATATGTTCTTCATTCCAGTTTAAAAAGTTGTGCGTTCACACACTTGCTCCATACTTGGTCTTGACACAGAGATGGCATAAGGAAACACTGTGTGTGTGTGTGGGGTGGAGTTTACTTGTACTTCCAGTACTTCTCATAAACATTGAGGCCTAACAAAATTTCCATTTTCTTCCTCAAAGCAACTCTGCAATAAATATCAGACATAAAAAGGGTGGAAGTGTTTTTATATATATATTTGCTTTATGGAGTATCATTAAAGCAAATCAAGACTCGTGTATCCAGCCACGATCGGTGCTTTGTATGGCGGATATCAACGTATCATCGTTATTACATTTAGCTTTAATTCATACATCACTATGTTATCTCTCTTTTTAATCCATTCAAAGTTTTTTCTAAATCTATTTATATTTTTCCAGCATGATTTTTGTGTCTTTAATTCTCCGTTTCTTTACTCTTATCTCGCTGTATGAAACATTAAAATGTGCTTAGCTCTACTGTGGGTTTTTTATTTTTTGGGGGAAGCAATAATGTCGGAGGAAAATGTGATATTTAACAATCATAAATCATGTATTTCATGTCCACAGAGCAGATAATCTCAAATGTAAACCTCCCAGAATTGCCCTTCTTTTCTATCACCGTTATCAAATGCGTTGTCATATTTAATACATTTAAAAATGGAAAAAGGGCTGAAATGGAGGATAAATGGAGGATAAATGGAGGATGAAGGACGCCGAAGAACTCGGGCAATATCGCGCTGTGACATTTTCATCTTGCGACTCACCAAGAATGTCACGCTTGGTTATCTGTGAGGAGGAAATGAGATGGGAAGTATCTTGACTTTGCTACTCCTCCTCTTCATGCGCCTTTCCTTCATAGTGAACCAGCTCTCGCACCTGCAAGGACACACTCGGGGACGCGCACGCCTCGCTGTGCTCCCGTGAGTGAGACAATAAGTTGGTAGAAAGTCTTCGCTACAGATCCCCTACCGCTCCTTTGTCACATCCTCTTTGTCCTGAGGAAATCTGACGTTTTTTGGGGGGAATTGGGGTCATTTGAAAGTGGCAGGAGTTCAGTAATTACTCTAATTTGGGCGCACGTCGAGAGTTTCGGCTGTCGCGAGCAGCACTTTCAATTTGCGCAGCTTTCACTTCAGGCCCGAGCTCTAAAGAGAACAAGTCGGAAAGTCAACGTGCATCAGTCTAAATGGAAGGGGACGTGTATTCCATTCCAGTGCAAATGACTGTATTGTGGTTTTATTCGGACGTTCGAGCCATGAGTCTCTCAGCTTTTCTGTTTCACGCGGCTGCACTCCCAATCTCTGAGGTGTGAGCACATTCATTCTTGTTTGTTGGGGGTTTGAAACCGACCGTGTTACTAATGGACTTGTCAGCGAGGTATTTTTTTTTCATGCCGAGCTGTGAAACCCCCCCCCCCCTTTTTTAAACTCGCCGTTCATTCCCCGACTCGCCAACCTTCACCGTCTATCATCGCCTTTCATCTCTCCTGCCAAATTCCTTCCTCATCAATCATTCCCGGTTCGATTTATGCTCGCCTCCTCAACTCTGGCTGCAGTTGAGCCGTGGCTGCTTTTTGTATTTTATCCTCATTCGATCTCCATCGCTTTTTCCTCCTTCCCTTGTGCCGCATACATCCAAATGCAATGTTTTTTGCATGCGCCTCCACTGGCGGCCATGACAGGAAGCCAACCTTTAGCGTGTGTCTGAGTAACTGGATTCAAAACACCCGTTCAGCCTCTCCAGCACTCCCTTAACTTGTTGTTCATTCTTCACTCCTTCAGCCCTGATTTATTTGTTTGAGATGTGTCGTTTGGAATTTATTTCCCGCTCTCCCCCTTGCTGTGAATGCATAGCGTATTGTTCTGTTCTTAGCCTGCCTCCCTTCTTATCCTCGTTGGTCTTTCCTTCTGACTCTTTCTTTCTCACCTCTCTTGTTTTAAGCCAGATTGACATTTCTTTTGGTTCAGAGTAAAATGTCAGCACAACTACTGGATTGCCGTGACATTTAGTACAGATCTTCATGTTCCCCACCGGCTGAAAGCATCATCCGCTCCATTGACTTTGTTGCGTGACGACTTGAAACGCAAAGCTTTGGACTTGACTTATGACGTGACTCTGGACTTGTTGGTCCTGACGCGCGACTTGTTAGCCAAGACTTAAGACTTCCGTGTGATTCGAAAAACGACGACTTTGTTCTACCTCTGTAAGAAGCGATCGAGAGAACGCTTAAAACTACTACAAGCAACTTTAATTTTGTGTGGTTTCTGGCGGCCCCCTGTGGACAAACGCGGTAGTGTGTTTCATTTTACTGTAGCGGGGTCTGACACTTTGCTTCACGTCGTCCTGTTCCTGGTTCTCCCGGGCCTCCCCTTCCCTCTGCTCCTGGCCGGATGGAGGAGCTTTCCACCGGAGCTCCATCAGCAGGTCGCGGGCGAGCCCGTGTGCTGAGAATCTGTCCGAGACCGTTTCATTATCCGTTAAAAAGTTCCTTCTGGTCACTTTAATACCAAGTTTAAACGCAAAGGGCTGTGATCAAATGGAATTATCCGGATACAGATCGCATGTTAGCGCCCCCTGTCAATGGGCACTTAGCCTTGTTTTCCCCTCAATTAGATGCTCTCTGGAACAGATTCCCCTCACTTTGATGTTGGTGTGTGTGCGCGTGATATGCAGTTTGAACTAACTGTCACTAATAGGGTGCTGTCAGTGGTGAGGGGTCAATGTAACACTTGCTCACATATCAAAGTCCTCTCTCGCCTTAATCCATCCCTTCTTCCATCTCGTCCTTCATTTCTCCCTCAGGTTCTCCCCTTCATCTGTCTGTGCTCAGCTGACTCACTGCATCCGTCTCGACACCTCTGTCCTCCCCCCACGTGCTCTCTCTCGTCCTCGCACCATTGCCTCCTGTTCTGACTCTCTCTCTCGCTCTCCCCCGTCCTTTCAGCCCCGTCAGTTTCTCCGTCTCTGTGTCGACCACTCACTCTGTCACTCCCATCACTCAGTCACTCCCATCACTCCGTCTGGGTCTCTTTCCTCCATCCGTCTCATCTTTGTCATCTATTCCTCTCGTTCACATTCATCCTCCCCCCCTGTCGATTCATTCATCTCTCCCTCTGTGTCCTCTACCTCACCTTTGCCTCGTCCACTCTTCATCTTTCCTTTGTCCCTTTATGAGCTTGCCCTTCTTAGCGCTCGCTCCCTCCACCTGCCCTCTCTTATCCAGCTGTCTCGTCCCTCTTGCGCCATCCTTTCATGCGTTCGTACAGGTGGAAGGCACTTGCTTTGCTTTGATTAGCGAATGGAGTCTCACTACCTGTGTCTCAAAGTTGCAGTTTGATAAACATCTGATGGCGCCGGTATTGCAAAATCTCACTCTTCGCCGCTGCTTTTGCATCCGTCGCTCTCTGCAGTGGTAAACGGGTGCATATTCAAGTGTCGGTGAGGAGGCGGAATAGCACAATCCTAAATCAGAATGGATGCTCCCCCACACACACACACACACACACACACACACACTCACTCTCTTATTCACAGAGGCATACATAAAATACGCCCCCAAACATTTGATGTCCAAAGGCGTAAATGACAAAAAACATTATTGGAATACCTTTTCATCGCTTTTCCTGCCTCACAGAATTCCTGCACAATAGAGGCCGTTCTGTCTGACTGGATGTATCAGCAACTGACGCATTGTGAAATGCATGTAAAAGATATATTTTGCCTGGGAGGCACGCCCTGTGTGTGTGTGTGGCTCAACCGTCTGAAAGGGATGAGCCCGCCTCTGCATTAAACTCCAGTTCTGCCTTTGAACTTCTACTCTCTCAAGGTTCAATTTGTCCATAATTTAGCTGTAAACGATCTGTCCTTTGTGCATTGAGTGTGTGCCGCTGAGTGGCAGCGTGCATTCTGCTAGTGTGTGTGTGTGTGTGTGTGCGCCTGTTGCCGTCAGGGGGGACGTTGCACATTTTGTTAGATTGGTGGACAGGAGTCCTTATGATCATCCTGAAGTGGTGTGATTATACCCCCGGCTCATGCTGTGTGTGTGTGTGTGTGTGTGTGACTTCATGCTGAAGAGTGTTGGGCCATGTGTACACATGTGAGGGACGAGACTCTCAGACGTGGTCCACCATCACATCCGTGATCATTTGCAGATCTGCCCAGCTTTTCTCCATAATATAAACAAAAGCACGGACAAAGTCGGACAAGCCAACCATGTTAACGTCTTTTACCCCCAAAGTCTGTTCATTTCTCAGGCAGCGCGTTGGTCCAGGCTGTGCATCGCCCCATCAAGCTCCATTTATTCAAATCTCAACAAACAATACGCTCAACCCGAACCATGTCTCGACTCTTAATGCCTTAAACCGACTCTTTGATTTATGGATTTTTTTGGGGAACGCAGGAAGCACTGGCTGCCATGTTCAACATGGACAAACATTCCTACTCGTCCGGCTGCTGTAGCCGCACAGACTCGTGGCTACTGACCAACACAGGAAACGACAGCTGCTGACATTAAAGCAGACGCACCCATTGGATCTGTGACGTCTCCTTCAAAACACTCTATTCATTCAAGTTATTCAAACTCCATTTCCCAAGATTACATTTGATAGTTTTCTAATTTACCAAATAGTAATTTGAACTGGATAGAGCTTGAACACATCATAATGCAAAGTCAATGGCGTCTCGTTAATGCTCAGGTAATTACATCTTTTAATGGAATCTGATTTAATGTAGTGCTTTAGATGTTGACAGTTATTCGTGATGACTCTTGAAAGTTGAGCTTCAAAGATCATTTTGTCTTCTGATCCTTGCATACTTTAATGATTAAGGGATATTGTCTTTATGGAGATGATACAGAAAACAAACGCGTGACAAAATAACCTGAACTCAGGGGCCCACTAACTAGCCTTTTTCAAATACCACAGGCTTCGTCAATGAACAGCGAAATAGCCCTAAGCTGTGCACAAAATTGTGTTTGCGGTTTCTTCCGACCACAGCTGCCGCAAAGTCGCTCATTTTCCTCTGCAGTAATCTCGAGCAACGCTGCAAGACTCTGCCGGGCCCGCTCACCATTTCTTTGACGTTCTTCCCACCAAACAACAAAAGCAAAAGGCTCCCTCAGCTCGATCTGGCCACTCCAATAAAAGGACTTGGCTCTACCCGCCAGCTCACCAAAGCAGTGTACCTTTTCAATCCATGCGTCCGCCTCATACAGCACAGTACAGAGGGGGTTTGCACACTGGTTCTGCTGATATGGGCACATGCTGAGCTATAGCAGGTCGTGGGCACTTGTGTGTATTATGTTTCTAAACGAGAGTGACGTGACATGATCGACTAACTCCAGTGTTGGATGGCAGCAACACAATTTTACTGACGAGGGAAGTTATGGATTGAAGCCACGATATTTTGTTCAGCGTCTTTATCTCTGCTCCAGTTTGTTTCCATTCTTGGCAGGACGAAGAAATTCCTCTGAAGCAGCTTTTAACCCACGGGAAAAGACAATAACACCCCCCCCTCCTCCCCCACTGCACTAAATAACATGTTCCCATGGACAATCAGCACAGTATTGAAAACAAACCCTCTAAGGTCATTATACAAAGTGCATCAAATCCATCACAGGGTGACAGTGGCTGGCCCCATGCTCATTTCACAACAGAAGTCCAATAGCATGCCGACGCCGTATTGACTGATGAAAGACTTCACCGGGTGATCTGTATTCACACCGCCGCACAATAAAACGGGACCTCTGAAGGGCAGACAATAAACCTTTTCATGTCGGCCCGCATTGACTGTGATTTAAATGTCACGTTTGAATAATTTCAGGTTAATCGCTTCGTATCGACGACCCGGTAGCGATCGCTGTAGCGGCGTAGTATCGAGCGTCCGAATGGTGATGGCATCAAATGCACTGTGCGAAATCCATCACAGTGAGACTAATTCTAATTCAAATTTATCATAAAAAAACAACAAAACAAGTCATTACCTCTGCTTTGTGTTAGTGATGTCAAAGAAATTCCCCGGAAATGACTGCGCAGTGTTCACTGTCAGTGTGGAACACAGTTTGGACTTGATATTGTCTCATGCTTCATGTTTTAATACTGTGATTTCCTATCGTTACATCTTTGGTATGAGGCGAGTGAATAGCCTGCCGTGTAATATTGCTGTGTGTGTGTGTGTGTGTGTGTGTGTGTGTGTGTGTGTGTGTGTGTGTGTGTGTGTGTGTGTGTGTGTGTGTGTGAGAGAGGTGGTTCTTTAGAGAGATGCCTTCATTGCATTTGTCTGTGAGATGCAACAACCAGATGAGCAGATAAAGAAGCTGCCATAATGTTTGGTGCCGCAACATTATTGTCTTTTTAAAAAAAAAAAACGGAAAACGAGCTTTTATATTTGACAACGCTGCAGACAAGAGGAGAGAATTGGTGTATGCGGAGATGTATTTTTACAATGTGCGTCAGAGAAACTGAGTGAGCATTGTTTTGGGCTTTATTGCTTTTGGTACGTGTGTGTGTGTGTGTGTGTGTGTGTGTGAGACAGACAGACAGCAACACCCATTGTCTCGGCCTCTTTAGCGTGTGGATGTGGGCGCGTGCACATGCATTACTATACAAGGGGCCTGAGAGAAAATGGATGCGCTGCACCTGGTTATTTGTCTGTTTACGCCGCTAATTAGTCTTAAATGACCCCTCTCCATCTTCATCAGGCTGGTGAAAGAGTGACGGAGAGAGAGGGAGCGCGAGCGAGAAAGTCAGACAGAAACAATGCCTCGCGTTAATTGACAGAGGGGTCTGACAAACGGGGGGCGGAGGAGACACACGAGGTGAATAGAAAGAAGATGCGGCGCGACCCGGAGCCGCAGGAGGAATAAAAGCGCCGCAGCCGAGCCGGACCAAAAGTTAGAGGCCTGCGTCGGTTAGATATGCGTGAGTCCACAGAGGACTGTGACACCACATGAGGTGTTGCATTGTAAGGCCTTGTCTCCATCCCTCAGTTTGTCACGGAGCTTCTCCTTCTCCTCTCTTTGTGATTCCTCCTTTCATCGCTTCTTTCTTAATCTGCCTTCCCTTTGGTTTCCCTCCTCGTTGAACGTCGGCTGCAGCTCTCTGTGCTCTTTGAACGTGGGAGTTGCTGCCACATCAGCGATTATTCCCCCGCTCCGGTTTCTCGTGGCCCTTTCGCACTTCATGTTTTCTTGGCAGAGCAAAGTATGAAAAGATATTCAAGGGAAAAGGTCGACTCGGTACTATTATACATTTGTTGATGATTAGCGTGCTGAAAAACTACATGTGTGCTTGTTTGAAACATTGCCAGCATCCTTTCCTACCCTCCATACTACCTTGTCCTCCCTACCACCTTCTGCTTATCCTCTCTTAACCTCTCTCCTCCTGCTCTCTGCCCCCCTTCATTTCATGTATTTATTTTTCTCATGGCTTATTGAATTCTTTATCCCACACCCCTCCTCTCCCTCCTCCTCCCCCTCCTCCACGCATGCTCCTGTTCTTTCTGTCGAACTCAAGGAAACGCATGCGGCAGTAAACAATCCGCATCTCCTCCTCCGGCCACATACTGTGTGCGCGTGTGCGTGTGCGTGCGTGCGTGTGTGTGTGTGTGTGTGTGTGTGTGTGTGTGTGTGTGTGTGAAATAACCATTGACAAGATAATCCGGCTGAGCTGCATGGACGACATGCCTGGGCACTCTGCAATGAGCTCGATAATGCTTCTAATACTTGTAATACTGAGTCAGCCTTTACATTACAGTATGCTTCAATGTTTTGTGTATACGTTCCGTCTGTAAGCACTGCGGTGGACAGCTGATCCCAGCATTTAGCCATTTTGTGTGTGAGTGTGTGTGCGGGCGGGCGCGTGGGCACTTTGTTTTGTTGGAGTTTTGTTTGGTTTTGTGAGCACGTCATAAAATCATTTTAAGGTGATTATAATTGTGCAGCGAAGCGTACAGTGAGTGATTGAGAAGTAAGCAGATGAATAAGAATGAGGGATGTGTGTGTGTGTGCAGACACCAGGAGAGCTTCTAATTTGTGAGAGAGAGTGTTGAGGCTATTTAGGATAATGGGAAGGATGCTCATCATGATTATAATCACAGCAGTCATCGTTACTGGTTGTATGAAATGTTTTTTCCCGTAATGCACAGGGCCGAACTTTACCCTCCGACTCTTTAAGGTGACATTGACTGGACTCTCACTGTACAGTTGGATCCCGCAGACGGGGACAATTCTATGAATGGGGGGAAATTGTTGGTAGCCATTTGCTGTGACGCACGAAACGGCAAAGAGATGGAAAACAGTTTCACTTCTTCATCCCTTTGAACACTGTTGGCAGTCACTACATGTCTCGCTGTAGCTCGGCATGTCACAAACTGTTCATTTTCATGAAAAGGTAAGCTGCGCAGAAATTCCATCAATTTGCCTGTGAGTGTATAAAACATCTGCTGGGACAACTTTTATGAAAAAAACCATCACAAATATCTGAATATGAACGGATAGTCTGTTCCAGGCTGAGTAGGACACGTTGGGACATTCTTACTCCTAATAATATCCAAACAGGTCTTGGCATCCACCGCCATGCTGCAGCTCCGTGCACAGCGTTGCTATGCGCTAAATGCTAACGTTTCTATGGCGATGACCTTTTCTGTTGAGGTTTCATATGAAACTCTTTTTCCTGTGCCACCACCACACTGACGTGATCCTGACTGCGCACCCCCAGAAGAGAAACGCCATTTAAACCCAAGGCCGGAATTAATGAAATCCTAATTTGCATGAATTAGCATGACCTAAATGATAAATTAGAGTGTAATTTCCATACGTTCCGTCCAGTAATCCCCTTTTGGATTCCTCCTAAGCCTTTTTCCCCGCAGGCCTCGGGGCTTCCCAGCTAAGTCGTATCAAAGACGAAAACAAACCAGAGGATTGAGAATCAAAAGGTGGTGGATCTGGGAAGGCCCTGGGACAGATGTGCATTTGGGGATAGCAGCAGACGGGGGGGGAGGGGGGGGATACATTAGTCTGCTCCCTCGCTGAAAACAGATAGAAGTGAATCGTAACTTCAAATGTCAAGTCTGCCTCTAAAGAGGAGCAGCAAGAGCTGCTTGGATCTCGCTGAAGACTCGCTAATACAGATGTCACTTTCGTTTCTGACTCCAGTGCGCCGTCGAGGGATCTTCGTCAGGCCGCAATCCGCTTTGCATGATACGATGACGCGCTGTACAGTCGACCCGCTGAAGCACTGCAGGAAAATAAAAAAATAAAAAAAAGGTGCCGGAGCGCAGTCTGTTTGAATCGCCCGGTCGTGTGTTTGTCAATATTGTTAGGTTGTCACTATCCCACACACACCGACGGGATGCCAGCGCGCTGCTTGCATTCGGATGATTCACCAGCCTTTGAGTCAGAGAGATGTGAGTGGAATACAATGGGGGGGGGGGGGGGGGGGGGGGGTGACAGACGTTAAGGAGGCTTTGCCACTTTGCCCGTTGCTGTCTCACACTCAGCAGGCCTGCCTGTCTTTGACGAGAACATTCTGAATGTCTCTAAATGACATCGTGTGCCCCTCTTTCTCCCGGACCGGGTTTGAGAGGAGACTCGTATACGTTCATGCATCAAAGACTCAGCCGCGGTCTGCATGGGGTTTAATTAATATGGTTTCCTGCTGAGCTTAGATATATGAAGAGGAAGACCCAGTGGCTCCATGTGGCGTGGTTTATTTGTGTAAAACCTGTAAATGAAAAGCAGTGAGTTGCACTGCAGTATATATGTAAATGTGTCACTATGTTTGTTAACATGTATAGGTAATCATTGGCAAAGGTCCCTGAATGCATCAGTGTGTGCGAGCGTCTGTTTTTCTGCGAATCCTTCATGCAGAGTTACAGAAGAATCCTTTGTGGAAGAAGAGGTCAGGATGCCAGCAGTATAGACTCTGTGTGTGTGTGTATATATATATATATATATACGAGCCGTCAAGAAATCCTATAAACCAAGACCGGTTGATCCTGCTGACAGTTATTGTCAGTCTTACTATTAGTAAAAGATCATGAGCCACACCGTAGCATAGGGCGACGTGTTCCTTCGCTATGATGATAGTAGAGACTTCTCTTTGTTTTGTCTGTCCCCCTGCAATACATACTGGATCTTCAGATATGCATCAACCTGCGGCTGGAAGTAGTCCACAGCAAATGCACTATTTACTGACGTGCTAAAAACTGCAATCCCCAGCTGTGTTAGGACATTTCCTATTTATTATTATTTATTTTTTTAAATGAAAGGATATATCTCTGACCTGTTTTTTAAGCTCCAAGTCCTGCGTAGGAACTGATGGAGCTCAGGGCTACAAAGTTTCAGCAGACGAAGGAACTGTTGGTTTATTATAATAAGAAGGGAATAGAATAACACCAGCTCGCTCTTTTTAACCCTAGTCAGTCTGCGTTCACATTTCAGATTTGACGACTTTGTATTTTACAATTAGAAAATGTGTAATTTCAGACGATTGTTGAGAGTAAGGGCTTCACAATTAACTCGACTTGTGTTTAATTGGTTCCCGGCAGTGCATGAGAAATGAGTATGCTTTATTCTCTTTCTTACCGCCTTTTATGTGTCTGCCTCTTGCCTGTCTTTGTTTCCTCTCATACTGTGTCGTCCTCTTCTCTCTACATAACTTGTCTCGCCCCCTCTTCTCTAGTTTGCCTTTAAAGTTTAATTTGTCGGAGCAAGAACATTGTCGTACAAATACTTTGCTCGCATACTGAGCCTAATTCTCTTTAGTTATCTGCAGCGGGGCTGAATTGAGTTATCTCTTTGCCCGTTTGTGTTCTTTATGAAGGAAAATCACTTTTTTACGCTTTTACATCATTCCGCGCGCAAAAATTCACTCTCGCGTAAGCAAAATGATGTCCGAGTGATATCCGGTCTATCCAAAGACGAGGATTGTAACCAATTAGATGTAGAGATACCATGGAGACTGGGTCCGCCCACTTACTGTCAGCAAGAAAAACTACTCGCTAGCGACTTTCGCTCGCCGAGTGATGTAAAAGCGCTCGTCAAAGTAAAAAAATATGCGCGCGGCTGTTTCGCTTCCCTCAATATTTGTCCCGCTCCGCTCGTTCTTCTCCTTCACATTGTGTTCATTGCGTGCCATTTCTCTTCCTCCCAGCTTCACGCCGGCTTCATTGTTGCCTCCATTTTGTTCCCCCACAGCTCATAGTTGACACTTTTCACGTTATCCGAGGCCGGTCTGTGACTCGAGGGCTCGCATCTCTATGTTTGCATATCTACCTCCATGTGTGTGTGCTCGTGTATATAACAGACATGTTGTATGCCCTGCTTGTTGGACATCTTTCTGTGGGTTTACCAAAATGTGCAGTGTGTTTGCTGATGCATTTTTAACTACATGTGTACTTGTGTGTGTGTGTGTGTGTGTGTCTTATTTATCTGGCCTCCCTCTCTTTCTCTGTTTGTGACTTCCACTGTGCAATTTTCCGAGTGAGAGAACTTGGATTGCATTTTATGAGGCCCATGTTGGCTTTTGCATATTTATTTATTTTAGTGTGTGTGTGTGTGTGTGTGTACTGCTGTGCAATCGAGTTGTGGTTTGTGGACCTTCTTGCAGACTTGTGATCCACATAAATGTCATCCTTTAAAGTTAAAATCCCGACTTAAACGAACCTCTAACTGAGATGTAGTTCACCTGATCCTGAGGGCCGGCGTAGTTCCGTGCGATTGCTGAAGTTTATTTCGAAACTTTTCATTTATTTTTTTTAAATTTGAACAAATTGCCAAACCACTTATCTTTCTAGTTTTCAGAGGCAGACAAATCCCCCAGTACCCAAAAAATGATCAAGTTTGAACACTGCAGCTGATTAACTTACTAATTGCGGAAGCAGTTAATGAGTGATGATGAATTATGGGTTGAGAATAACATTTCAGTCCCTACAGTGAAGAACAAGTGCTACAAGGACAACTTGATTTGTTCAAGTACCCACGTCGACAGTACGTGACACTCTGCGAGGTCACAAGAACATCACATGAATGCTGGTGTGTGTGTGTGGCGGGCTTTCGCTCGCAGAAACAGGAGCGCCGACGCAGTCGATGTCGATGACTGACACTGGGTCAATATCTAAGCTCAATCAACCGGCGTGTCTTCGAACGCACCTCGGCACATAAATTTTACCACCGATCTACGCCTCGCGTGTTAGAGCGCTCACTCACGCTTTAATGGTCACACCTCAGGCAGCGATCTGAAATCGGGTGTTTAAGCCTCCGACAGATATTTATGGCCGATGTGCAGTCGCTAAATACGTGAACACGCGACTGAAATGAAGCGTTTAGTCGATTCATTGATCACCGAATCGCCACAGAATCACTCCACGGTTGCAATAATTGGTCAATGCAGCCATGGCCGACCATGAGGCATACAGCGGGAGCAGATGGAGGATGTTTTTCATTCCAACTCACCTCGGCACGCGCTTTTTCAACGAGCGCTCTGAAGCTTTTTGTTGTGTGAATATTTGCCGCGCTTCCACCAGATTCCGCGTCATTTAAAAAAAAAATGCAGCGCGAAAGAAAGCTGTTCGCGACGCTCTTTGTTTGTTTTGTGGTAATTATCTTGTTATGTCTCACAGTTGATTGTGACAGTGACTTATTGCTGTTTAAGGAGTGTGTAGCACGGGGGTGATGCTTCAACGGCTGAATAGAATGAGCTTAATGAGATGATTGTTTTCTTTCCTTCTAGCATCACAGCAATACGTTTATAATGGTATATATTGGAATAAGAGTGCTGTTTGTAGCATTGGTACATTTGTACTGTGATTATTTTGCCTCTCTGTCGTTTAATTTCTGTCTCCTTCCTCCTCCTCTTATCAACCTGCTCTCCTCTCTCACTCCGCTCCCTCCCTCCCTCTCTCCTTGCGGCCTTTCTCATCTCGTTCCTGGACGCCGGAGTCACTTTGCATTCCTCTCCTCGCTCCTCCATCTGCTCCATAACAAGGAGAGCAGGAATTAATTAATAGGCTGATAGTGAGGCCGGAGAAAAATAAGGGGGAGAAAGCGAGCTGAAAGGAAATCTAATCAGATCGGATCTTGTTTTCGTGTGTGGGTGTCTGCCGGGGTTGTGTGTGTGTGTGTGTGTGTGTGCCGTCCATATTTTCACACACACACTGCCTCCTTGTCCTCCTCCACGTATGCCCTCCAACTGTTTCTCTTCTGTAAATGTCTCTGTTTACCCAAAACGATTCTTTAAACACATTTTAAGCTCCAGCCCTTTTCCACCCTAATTGGAAAAACAATTATTCCTTTTTATGAGTCTTATGCGTCCTATTCCGTCGTCTCTCCTCTCTCCCTTCCATCCGTCCTTCCTCCTCACCATTCAGACTTTTTTTTTCACCCTCACCTCCTCTGATACATTGTGATTAATAACCTCCCCCTCTCTTCATCCCCCTCTCCCTCCGTCTCCCGTCCTGTTTGCATTGGCATATCGAACAGGCAGCGTAGCTTTCGGGCTGCCAGCTAAATTGATGTCAAAATGCCATCCTCATGCCACAATGATTCCAAATTATTATTTCCTCCCCCCCCCCCCCCCCCCCCCCCCCCCTCTCTCTCATGCAGTCGACTCATCTGTCTCTCCATTCCTCAGCAGGCTCCCTCTTTTCCTTCCGTTCGCTGTCTAAAAGCGTCTAATGAAATTCAGACAAAACAAGACGGGAGGCGCGATGCCTTCCTCCTTGCCGCCTTTCAGCGCCCGTCTTTTTGCGCCCTATTCCTTTGTTTCTGGTTCATATTCTCTCTCTCGCTCTATTTCTATCTCCAGTCTTTATTGTCCTTTCCATCTGTCCTTCACACCTTACTCCAACTCCGTTTGTCTTATTTTTCTCTCCGGGCCTCTTTTCTTCCAGGTCCCAAATCTTCCGTCTATCTATATTTTTTTGATTTCTACCGTTTGTCTTTGTTTGTGTTCATCCATCCCTGCTATTCCCTCGCCTTCCACCTCTAACACCTTCTCTGTTGTCCTCTTGTTTTTCTGCCTTTCCATTCCTGCAGGCCCCACTTGCATGTTGGCTGTATTTCCAGTTATTTGTGTGTGTGTGAGTGTGTGTGTGTGTGTGTGTGTGTGTGTGGTACGTGCACTCACATTTGGTAGACAAGAGTCTGCATTAGTTTGACTGGAATGAGAAGTGCATTTCAGCCTTGCTCTTTACCACGAGCCCCGGAGCCATCTTGAAAAATGTATTTACCGGAGACGTGTTTTATGTGAATAAGAGCAACCCGAATGGAGAGGAAACACACACACACACACACACACACACACACACACACACACACACACACACACACACACACACACACACACACACACACACACACACACACACCCTGATACGGTGCAGACTAACGCTCAAATGAAGTTGTGAAATCAAGTGTGCACTTCAAAAGGAGTAAATGTTTTACATTTGGAGGCCACATGGGGAGGGGGAGCTGGAGACAACGGAAGATGAAAGGACGAGAGGGAGGAAAGGAGGAAAGGAAAGGGGGAGAGAACATGGAAGGAGAAGAGAGAGAGAAGCACTGCAAGGAGGGGGGGGTTAGGAGAAGGTGAGAGTGAAATTAAAAAGCAATAAAGAGGAATAGGATAGGATTGATGTTTTTTAATTTAAGGGTTAATTGTGCTCCCCTTTCTGCGATAGACCCAACTTCCTCTCTTCCACCACTTCAAATTCTCCCCCTCATCCACCGGGCTAGCTTTGTCTCCCTGTTGCCAGTCTTGATGCTAACCGTCTTCAGGCTGCTGCTACATCCAACTACAATCTAACTCTGACCAAGACGCCGTTTAAGCATTCGTCCCTCCATGTTGAACTGTTGCTTTAAGCTCCTCTTATGCCTCTCAAAAGTCTTTCCTGAAGATGAACCCGCCTCCTCTCCTCCCTTTCCTCCCATCTCATTCCTTACCCTGAGTCATGCCTCCCTCCTCAATCCCTCCCCTCCTGTCCCACGCTCCCGTTTCATCATTGTCATCCTTCCCACTCCCATCCCAACTCCCCCTCTCCATCTTCCTCGCTTCCACGCTCCCACTTTTCCCACTCACTCTCTCTCAGTTCTGGCATCCAGCTTTTTATCCACCGCCACACTCCCACTCCCTTTGCTTCCCCTCACGTATAGCTGTCACCTCGTCTCTTCTCTCTCTCAATCTCCCCCATCCTTGCGGATCTCAATATCATATGTACCCTAACTCGCCGTCATATTTCTTCATCTCTTGTAACCACAACAAGCTGCCTTCCTCTCCTCACTATATCCTTTTCTCACTCCTTTTCTCCCTCTCTCCCTGTTGGTTCTGGGCGTGCAGCCACCCTCTTCTCCCTAAACGAGCTCCGAGTGAAACGACTGAAAATGATATGCAATTAGTACTCCGCCATCATTGTGTGTGTGTGTGTGTGCGTGTGTGTGCGTTGGCGTTCGCACATGTGACAGATCGAGACAGAGTTTCCGCGTGTGCTCGCCTCCTCCTCCTCCTCCTCCTCCTCCTCCTCCTCCTCCTCGTCCTCGTCCTGTGCTAGTGAGCATTGGGCTAATGTGTTTTCCGTGTTCTGTGATAAAGTGGGGACGGCTCCAGTGAGCGTAAGCCTCGCGTGTCCGCGGCCGACATCACGAGTGCTTTCTCCGATATTTCTACATGCATACATGCATATATACATTTTTGAGATGAGTCTGCAGGTGCTCAACCTTCCTTCAGAGGTCGGGACATTATACATCCTCCGCTCTGATCCCCCTCAACCCTGGCAATCTCCCCTCCTGCATAACTCGGGGCGGACACGATGGTTCATTTTAATAGCATTGGATTTTAATGAAACCTTCGTTGTACTCTTGACTCTGGAGATGACCCGCAGTAGTTCTGCGATGCTCTTTTGTAAAGGGGAATGTGAATTCTTGCTTTGAAATGCCTACACGCCCTTTCACAAGCACCCCGTCTGCTTTGATCGACGTGTATTAACACCAATTTCTTTGGTGCTGCGACCCATCGGTTGCTCAAAAAGGCAAAGCCGTGGTGCGTTTTTCGTGAGCCTTTCATCGCGATATAGAAAGAAGCCAACGTGTTCACAATGATGCAACATTTTACACATCATCAAACGTATCAAAGCGAAAGAAATAAGCAATACGTCTTCGTCACCATATTAAAACCACCAGCCCGACGTTAATGTTGCTGTCATAATGCTCTGCTCTGCTTTAGTGCTTTCCCACCAAAATATACCTCCAACTGAAGACAGACTTTGACATTTAAACTCTAATTATTTTTAATATAAGCTGTGGTGCAGAGGTGTGTATATACTCTATGCCCTAGAGTAGACTTCTTTTTGTTTAGTTTCAGCTGTCTGCAGCATCGATGGTGATGTATTTTGTAGATAAAAGGAATATGTGTCAGTTGGGAAGGATTCACGCTGCTTATCCCAGGAAAAGACTTCTCAGGTGCGGCCAAAGAATCTCGTTAATATAGTGCTTACGGGAACGTAGCCAACGCTGAGCTGTAAATAATTTGAGCCTCCATGTGGCTCTGCTGTCAAATACATGCGTCTCTTGGCGGGTTGGTGGTTTCATCAGCGAGCGAATGCGAGATATTTACAAGCGAGCGAGGCTGTATAGGGTTGCTGCACAGACGGGAGCAGCCGATTTCAAAACGACGTGCTCGGCGTGTAGACTTCTATTCTATGACACCTGTGAGGGTTTTCTTTCCATCTTCTCTTTTTAAATTGTCAGAGATCAAATATCAAGTTGGCAGCCCGGAAGAAAGGCAGAGGCGAGCAGTCAGAGATGCCAGGCAGGAGAGGAGACATGCCACATTATGCTTGGCATCTTAAAACAGTTGTGCACACTTTAGCATCGTCAGAGAAATGAAGAAGTAGTTCACACCTTTGACACATCGGGAGCCCGATGCGAGCCAACACAATGCCTCAGTAGGAGACATTAAAATGACTTTGTCTGACATTCTTCGGGTGCTTTTTTTTTATTCTTTTTTTTAGGGAAATTTAAAATGACGCTTTTGGAGAGATGTGCAGGGATGCAGAAGGTGTGAATTTGCAAATTCATAAATAATGTCAGAAGAAAGAGGGAAGGCACTCGTGAAACATTAACAATGTATCCAAAATGAGTCTAATGATGCTATTAATGGTTTATATAAGAAAAGAAGAAAAAGCGTATCTTATCACGATGTTTGTTTCCTGGACTTTCTCTGGCTCTACCAGTAAACGGAGTGTGATTTTCCACTTGGCTTGTTGTAATGTGATTATTTGCTGATTTTGGGTAATGTGCACCGCTAAACCCTCTATCACCTGAAACGACGAGGGCCTCGAGGCAGGTCCCGCCGTTAGTGCGTGATTGTAATCTAGCGGCCCCGTACTGTAGAGGGGGCCTTATTCAAAATGGAGTTGTATGACCTTATTATTTCCGTTTAGTTTGTGCTTACATGCTGCATATTTCTAAATAAATTCCCGTTTAATCAAATTCCCACCAACTAATTGACACGGAGCAGACCGTGGGCCGGGTAGCGGTGCAGCTCAGGAGTACTTCTTGGTTGCTGCTGGGGCTCGAGGCAAAAAAAAACATAATTAAACTGCCATGCAGCCTGCTGTGTGCCCAGTGCATTATGGGTATTTATATATGATACGTGCGCAATAAGGAGAGAGTTGAAAGAAGTTGAGGCCGACATCTTTAAAGATTATATTTAAGAATCAGCAGAGGGGACAACTTAAATTCTGTTTAGTTTTGGTCATGGGTAAATACTGGAGTTGTGCTCGCTACATTTTAAACACTTTTTGTGCACAGGGCACATTTATTGATCTGTAAATGATGACAAAAATTACCTTTTAAAAACAATCTTTTTTGGAACAGTTTTCCCAGCATAACAATGCATCTGTCTAAGATCTGTGTAATAAAAACATGTGAGAAAACTTCAAATACTGGTTCTCAGATGGCAATGTTGTCCGACAGCTGTTTCAAGTCCTCCGCACTGTCTTCGGTTAGTTAATCCTCCGTTTTCTCCAACACAAGAGTGTCGCCAACTGTTGCGGCCGGCAGCCTTCACCGCCACACACTCCTATTGAGAGCGCCTTTTTGTGGAACTTGCTAATGATACGAGGGACTTTCATTCTGTATCTGGCTGCACTGAGGGACATATGTTGCCGCGGGCTCTTTAATTTGTCTGAGTGAAATTAGTATACAATGAATTCGATAAACCCTCGAGGGTCCTCATTCAATCAGTGTTGCCTTATGTTTTCAAAGTAGAAGAATTATGCCAGGGAAAAAAAAATAAACTAGGACAAACTTGATAAAAAAAGGAAGTCCATGCATGGATGCCAAGTGTTCAGTTTGACTTGTTTGCCAGTGAAATTAGTTTATTTACTTCCATCTTTGGGAAAAGGCAGCTCTTAGTGAACACTAATATGTCACGTATGGCAGTTTTATTTTCCTTTACCTCACTTCTCATGAGTGATTAGGTAATGAGGGAACTACTGACAGAACAAATTCACAAGAAAACAAATACTTTCACTCTACATCGGCTTTAGTTTCTGTTATCGCTGTCCTCACGTGCGTCAATATATCCGTCCTACCAGAAAAAGATCTTATGCGAGAGGGTCAAAGTTCAATGTCACGACGGAGTAGCGTGTTTAGTGTAAAATGAAAGAATCTAAACAAGTAAATGCACGAGCACATCATGTCGCTTAATCCTCAATCGGTTATCTCTTGGCAGAACATTTGAAAAGCAAGAGAGCAGGAGAGGCAAACTGTTTCCTCGCAGTGTCCTTAAAGGGCCGTAGCCTCGGGGAGCCGACGATGTGTCGGACCCCACAAAGACAAGAAACTAATGTAAGTCTGGAGACAAGCTGGCATCCTAATTAAACAATAAAGTGCTGGGAAACAGAGAGTCGTTTCCAAGCACTGCTGTCGGGGACATCGCTCATAATGTGACTCATTTCGTCGCAGTCGTGATTTATTATTTAAGGACGCGAGCGGAGCTGTCCAGTTTCCATAAATACCCTCGTGTTCATGAAAGTGTAACGGAAAACACGACGTTAGCGCCTCTCCGAGCTATCAAGATTGGATCTGCTTATTCCACCAACACATTTCACACCCGGCTGATGCATAATTGTCCTTCTGTTTGGCCAGAATGTGGATACCAGCTAATTGAGACATTAAGGAGACGGAAGCCAAGACGGTGTCCAAGATCTGAGCTCGCTTACGTGTGTGTGTGTGTGTGTGTGTGTGTGTGTGTGTGTGTGTGTGTGTGTGTGTGTGTGTGTGTGTGTGTGTGTGTGTGTGTGTGTGTGTGTGTGTGTCTCCTGTCTCTCATTCACCCTTCAAGGCGCCGAGGCTACCCGCTTGTCTCGAGTGCGGCAGCTCGAGTGCAAAGGCATTGTCTGTGTCCGCCCTCTGTGTCCGTCCACCGCCGCATTTTAAAATGTGATCCAGAAAACGAGGATGACAAAGTGCTCTCGTACATTTTTTTTTTTTGGGCTGCGCGTTAAGATTGTGCAAGGTCATGAAGCTTAACCCAGCAAGTCTCATTTGAGCTTCACATTTAAATAAATGCATACAGATGAGGTTACAACTCGTGGAAATGGAAGAAAATAACGTCTCTATGTCCCTCTCTTATTTAAATATTTTCTAATATTGAGTAATTGCTGAATAAGAATTTGCATAATGTAATCCTGTGTGTGTGTGTGTGTGTGTGTGTGTGTGTGTGTGTGTGTGTGTGTGTGTGTGTGTGTGTGTGTGTGTGTGTGTGTGTGTGTGTGTGTGTGTGTGTGTGTGTGTTAGAGTTTGTTTGACATGACAAACCGCTCAGCACTACACGGTGTATTTTACTCAAACATCGTTCTTAATTGGCAACATTTTTGACAGATCTTGACGACATTTTTATCTTTTTGAAATGTAATAAAGATGGCTAAAGCAACCTATAACGGATACAATTTTCTTTCCCTCACTTTTGTACCCGAGCAGTGATTTTCATATGTCGGCTTGTTGCAGATGGCCGTCTGAGTGTAATGCTTTCCACTTAGTCATCCCCTTATCACAGAGATCATCAGTATGCAGAAGTTTACTTGCTTCAACTGAGTCACACAATGTGCATTTAAAAAAAAAAAAAAAAAGTATTAGTCACAAACCTGCTTGAGGCTTCTGTGCAATGCTACGCCATGTATGGACAGAAAACACTGGTCTACATGTCCTTGGACCTGGTTTGCTCTGTTCATTTCTTCAGATTCGCCACAGATGACGATTCGATTTTGGTGGCCAAAGGTCCCTTGTGACTTTTTGGATATATACCCTAACAATTCATATGCTAGCTAAGACAATTTCGTACAAATATGTATAGGATAAAATTACATTTTGGACTGTAAGGGATGTAAACTGCAACTTGTCTGGTTGGCGTAGTACCAAGAGACTGTAATTCTAGTTCCTCCCCGTCGTCCTCTCTCCTCTGCCTTTTTGTAAAGGTTTATTTTTGCTTAATCTTTAAAAGCTTTTTTTGTAGGCCTTAATGGTGTCGCAGAGTGCTTTACAAATAATTAAATGATAATGAAAGTCAGTTTAATTCAATTCAGATGTTCAGGTGTTTGGCTTTGACTTTTTTACATTTCCTTGGAGCTATTTAATTGAGATTATCCATGCTGAAGCACACCTAGCAAACACAAGTTATGTTGCTAATTTGTTTTTTTTTAGTTTTTTAGATAGAACTGTATTTTTGCAGGCTGCTTATTTTCCCAGAGGCCATTGCTTCAGAAACATCAAATTATAACC
The DNA here is from genome assembly GCA_028022725.1 of Lycodopsis pacificus. NCBI lineage: Eukaryota > Metazoa > Chordata > Actinopteri > Perciformes > Zoarcidae > Lycodopsis > Lycodopsis pacificus. Next base: position 7,254,370 of record CM051710.1, read on the forward strand.
TAGCTTTCGTTTTAATCGACTTTGTTTTTGCTATTAACAGGTATCCATGAGGGATTCTTTCCCCGTCACGCATCGCAGATTAATTTGTTCAAATGAGTAGTGCTGGGGAAAAAAATAAATCCTCACATCCTCAGTCTGGTTGGAGGCCAAGAATAGCGTGAGATGTTTATATTGGATGAAAGGCCCTACTGAGCTTTTACACCTTTTTATAAGCAGAAAAAATATTCTCCCCAGTGACATCAAGGGAAATTAAGGGCTAATCACACCATGTTCCGGGGCCTCAATCAATTTATTCACCTATCGCCTCTCTCTCTCTCGCTCTCTCTCTCAGTGTGGACCTGGTGCATGCCCAGCTGCATGTGTGTGAGGGCCGCAGCCTGCCAGAACTGGGCATCAAGCAAGACAAGATCAGGGTGAACGGCTGCGCGATCCAGTGCCGAGTGACGACCGAGGACCCGGCCAGAGGCTTCCAACCGGACACGGGGAGGATTGAGGTAGGGCTCATCTTAAAAGGACTTGACGGGGGAGACCAGGTGTGGACGATCGAGCCACTTCGCCTCTTGACATGCCGCTTACAAAGTCCGGAGAAAGCCTGCAGGCTGAGATGATGTGTCCAAAAATATGTGTTTGCAAGTAGTTCTGTTTGATTGATGGGTGAGAAAAAGACACCTCGCAGTAGTCCCGCCTTCATGCCTTTATACAGTTTGTTTTTATTGCCGCGTCATGCCAAGCTTAACAAGCTTAACTGTTTTTGTAAGTGAATAACCAATCAATCAACTTCTGATTTAACTTACTAGACAACACACTGTTCCAGTAAAGATAGCCATAATAAAACCAAATGCTCCCTGAGATGGTGCATTGAGCACATTCTTGGCACTCTCTTGCTCCGGACTGAGCTACTGTTCAGTTTCAACATTGAGCGGTAAAATGCCAGATCCCAACTGGGCACGTTAAGCTCTTTGCTTCCAAGATTATCTGCACAACCCTAATCTCTCTTCTAATCATGCAAAATGTCAAATGTGTCACGAAGTCTTCTTCCTAGCCGAAAGTGTGCCCCGTGCAACACAATGCATCGGCCTTTGAGAGCTTGCTTTAGTACGGCCGTGTATCGACCACTCGTACCACGCAAATGAGAGCAGCAAACTAAAAAAGTTATATAAAAAGGCAAAGGGTTGATTCTCTGTGGTATTAATAGTACCGCCATCACAGACTGTCGTTCCATGCGGCGTTATAACAAGAAACAGCTTTGTGGTAATGAGAGATAACAGAATGTCCTCGGTGCCCATGTGTTCACAGTCGCAGCTGCAGAGATCAACCAGTGCTGGAATTATAGGTCCGTCACATTGATCCATATAGTAGCTTTCATGGCTGTAATTATGAAACGCACATTTCCATGTGAGGTCTGCGATTAGTACGACATGATGTCCCTTTGTCCCTGTGTATGCATGACTGAATGGGAGTGTTCATCTTCATCTCTTTGTGTGTGTGGGGGGGTATATGTAAGGGCTAATGACCGACGAGGTGTCCATTGTCGAAAATGAATGGGCGACGTATGGCGGATAGTTGCCTCCGTGAAGTCCATTAATTCCTGATAATCCCCTTTACAGCATGGCCACTTGCCAAAGAACAAAAAAAATGAACATTAATCTTTTTGTTTTTGTTTTGCAACCAAAATCTAAAGTTTCTCTGGCAGCCCTGAGGCTTGCTAATACCCAATATGTTAACAAGACAAGCTAGCTATCCAGCCATGTCCGTTTCCCCAAATTAATATATAACACTAGCATAAAGCTAACGTTATGCTAGCAAGATTCAGAGTCAATGACATCGCGTACAGTTGAAAAACAGTAAATATAATTTGACAGTATGTGTAACAGCAAGACTAGCTATCTATCCAGACATGTCATAGTCCCCAAATCAATATCACTAACAAATCAGAAGCCATGTTTTATGTCGGCCGCAGCCTGAAGTAGCGCTGTTGGTAGCGCATGGGATGTGAGGTGACAGGAAGTCCTTTAATGTAGCCAGCCCATTAATGGAGAATGGTGAACAGGAATTCAGGAATCAATCAAATCAGGAATTAATGGACAATCCTGCAGCCAATCAAAATTGAGTATTCACCCAGACCATGGTCTTCAGGATTTTCCTTTTTCAGTAAAAATCTTTGTCTGGTGGGATTCAGAGTCTGTGTGAGAGGACCAGTGATTTCCTTTGACAGAGTTCACACATGAGAAGACACGGTGTGCTTACACGAGTGCTCTGTGTATCCATCCACATCCTGTGTCTCGACACACCATGTGCCATTTCTCATCGTGTCTCTACAAATCTCTCCTTCGTTGATGAGGTCTGATCCCTGGATGCTTTTTGCTGTCAGGTCGTTTTGCCCTTCACCCTGGACACACAGCCCCCCCCCCCCCCCCCCCAAATCATCCTCCATCCTCCTTCTTAAGTGTGTTTCTTTTTGCCGACTCTCCATTAGCTTTTTTTTTTTGGCCTTAGCGGTGTTAGAAAGCACTTTACAAATAATGAAATGCTAATGAGAGCCAGTTTGAAACAGTAGAAATGGCACATTAGTTAATACAAGGTTAAATGAGAATGCAGCGGTCGTTTATCAGGAAGAAAACGAATGAAACCGTGTGTTAAAGATAATGTTAAGAGATAATGGTGATTTTGACCTCAGCAGAGCACAGTGCTTAAAAAGCCTTGAGGGCTGAATGGCTACGTAGTTATGTTTGGTCTGTCGCCCAGACTCTGCTAAACGTCGGAGGATTCTGCTGGAGGGGGAATAAAAGTGAAATGAATGAACAGTTTAGATGAGCTGAAAATATAACAAAAACCAAGAAATACAACGTTCTGTGCACACGGTGTCCTTCAGTATCCTGTCAGAAATGAGCACACCAGGGAGGCTGATCAATGATATGATATCAAATTTACTGCAATTGGAAAACTATAAATTTCCGAGAGGCCCTATTAGTTTCTTACCTTTCCTCACCTTCTCATGGTGTGTGATGGATGCCGTGAATAAAATACTGCCATTGCCGCCTGGCGACGACAACGTTTGAGTCCTTGGATGTGATTGGATTGGAGGTGCTCCGGTGGCTTTTCCAATCAAACAAATCATCTGTCTCCGGGTTCTGAGCGAGGGAGAGAAACAAACGCTTGTGTTGTGCACTCAGATTCATTTCATGTGAATTTGAGTCCATTAATGAACCCCCCCCCCCCAAGGCTGTAGTTATTTTAGTTCATTAACAGTTTATGTGGCTCGGGGATCAGACCAAATGTTTTATTTGAACATTAACCTGATGAATTACCACATTTGGATCAAACATTTATGTCACAATTTAGCTTTTTGAGCTGTATTCAAGTCGGCGGCATACGTTTCAAATATTCAAACCTGATTTGGAGATGCAGACAACATACAAGCTATTATAGATAACATCCCCATTACGTGGCATTCTCACTTTCAGGGTGCATTATTTGTCACTGTATAGTCCTCCATCAACAGATCTGAGAGCAGCAGCAGTGCTGGAATAGCTTGTGACCTTTCCATTTAAAGGACTTTATGCCGTGTTTCCACCCCACATGTTCTCACTACAGCTCCCCCTGCGTCCCTCGACTCTTCCCTCCCACCTATACCGCTCCTATTAAAATCATGTACTTCAGGTACCCCTCCCCTCATCCTTTTCCTCCCCCTGCTTCTCGCCCTCTTCCACTCATTCCCATCTCGCTCTCCTCTCTTAATCATCTCATTCCATCTCTGTTCCCCACCTCACTCTTCTCCTCTGCCCTCCCACGCCATTTAGCCTGCGCAGTTGAGCTATGAAGCGTGTCAACCCCCCCCCCCCCCTCCCACCATTACCATGCAAAATGAATGAACCCAAACACAATCAACACGGAAAAGCAGGGATGGAGGAACGCAATGAGGGACGGATGAATAAATGATGACCCAAGGGGCTGTGACCAGGTCAGCGACTGAAAGGTGAACGGCAGGGCGGTGGGGCAGCCGTCACGCTATGGGCCTCTGGCCACGTGAGGTGTAACTTTGATAATTCACTTTGACGATTGGAGACGGGAGTCGACCCTGATGGATCAGGTACCGCGCTGCAGGTGAAGCAGATGGTGTGCGGCTGCGGTTCGAAGGATGCTGCAGTGGCATCAAAACTTTTAACTAGAACTCACGCGGTGACGCCGCTGTGGGGAAACTGCCCAGTGTGTTCAACACACACTGCTGTGTGTCAACAGGAGAGGGCAGGAGCCATGCACTGAAGTGGAGAGGCTACGTTTCCCCACAAAAGTCCGCTGTCACTGTAGAGTGTCGAAAGCTTTTCTAATCCTCCTGAAGAAATGAAGACGGCAGAGCAGGAGAGATGGGAAATAGGGTCTTCAGGTGAGAATTAAAGGAGGAAGAGCTCAAGGAACCAAGACGAGGAGGAGGAGGAACACGTTTTAGACTGATGGCTGTTTGTGAACAGAACGGAAGCAGAGAGCAAACGGGTCCAACCGGTCACGAGTCCGTCCTTATTTTGCATCTCCTCGACGTTTATTTTCTCCTCTGGGGAGATAAAGGGAACGGGCATAGTAGAGCCTTCTATCTCCCTAATCTCCTTTTAATGGAGCTTCCAGAGCAGGTATAAGAAATAGGCGAGGAGAGATACGGAGAGCACCAGAAGCAAACGAGGCAGGATGGATTGCGTGCACCGAGAGAAGTAGAGCAGTATTAAAAACAGCCGTTACTCAGCTTTTATTTAACGGGCTGACCCCGCGCTGGTGCACTGTGGCTGCCTGGTGCTGTTCATATCAGTGCAGGCAGTTCACACTCCGAAGGCCTTTCAATGAGGACTGAACCTGCTGCAAACGGTTGCTTTGAGTATTGCCGTGTTGCATCTCCTCATTCATTTAAATGTTGGGCTGCCAACATAGAGAACAGATTTGTACCGCAGTGTTTTATAAATCACTGGGAGGTGTTTTGGCGTTACGAAAGGCTGATAATGGAATTATTACTCAACTCCGTTTCCTGACCATTTGATCTTCCCACCAGTACAGAAGCCGAACGCACCCCCTACCGACACGGTCCCTGGCTCTCCGCATTTAAAAAGAATGTATATAAATTATCCATGCTCGTATAAATATTCATCAGCTTCGTGCGGTACTGAGACGCAGGAAGGAAGAGTAGTTTTTAATTGGCAGCTCTGTGAGTGAAAGCTTTGCTGCTGCTGTGGGAGCAAAACGCCGTCCGGAGAACGATCTGCACGTTGTGTCATCATATTGGAATATGTCAGATAATAGGTGATTAGTATTTTTAATGTCGCCGCCGCTGTGCATAAAACAGATTCAAGTAAAGGCTATTCTGTCTGCCTTTTCCTCAAAATGTTTAGGTAAAGGAGAATGGGTTCATGGAGGGGAAATAATAAGTCTACGGTGTGAAGCAAGGGATGAAGGGGGAGACGAGGATGAGGAGTGATGGATGTCATAGCAGGAGGGTAGCGGCGGCCCTGTCGACAGAGTGACAGCGAGGGATGGACTACGTGCTTCGAGATCAAGCAAGCGGGGTGGGGGATTGGGGGGGGGGGAGTGGGGGAAGGGGGGTTATTAAAGCAGCACCTTGACATTTTGTATTTTGATCCATTTGTCTTCGGCAGACACTCGTCGCGTCCGCCCAACCTTTTTTTTCGGCGCGTAAGCTCCGGGATCAGTTTAGTTTAGCTTGGCGAAGTGTGCCGCGGATTCCGACGAGCACGAGTGGGGTGAAGCCTTTACTCGATAAGTGGACGATAAAGACAATTTACCGAAGCCCAAAATCATGTTACGCCTGTCAGGCAAAGAGAGGGAAATACGGCTTAGTTGTACACGGCAGGAAAAGAGACAAAAACATGGGCAATCTGATACTAAGTATCAGTATCAGAGGAGTAAAGGGATGAATGAAGAGAGGGGGGGGTGCTATTTGTCTTTGTCTACAACTGATAGCATCAACAAGGAAGCAGGGATCTCACTTTTGTCTTCTGCTGATCCGTCCATCAATCTCTTTTCACTCGATCATGGCTGACCCTTCCATCCGTCCTCTGTCCTTCTCTTTTCCTCTCCATCCTACCAAACTACTTCCTGATACTCATTTTTCACTTCCAGATGTATCTCTCCGTCCGTCCATTGATGTCCTCTAATGTCCTCTTTTAACATTCCTACCATGTCTCCTTTCCTCCTCCTCACCTTATTTGTCTCTGCCCCGCTGTTTCTCTCGCCCCCCCCCCCCCCCGTCCCACCTTCTCTGATGCGTCCACAAAGAGACAGCCAGTAATAAGGCCAAATCCTGCTGTTCCTCTCTCCTCCCCGTGTTCCTATCATCCACCTCCTCCTGTTACTCAGCACCTCATTTCACTTCTTCCTTCTCCTCTTCCCCGCTCTGCCCTCTGCCGTCCTTCCTTCCCTCTGTCATGTGCCATTCAGTGGACTTAGTTTTAATAATCCAAAGCAACCCATGTAGTTCCAGAGGAATTTGAAACCCTCACTCACGAGTATTTGTCGCCTGGAGGGAGTTCTTCACCCTCTTTTATTCCTTATCAGTCCAAATTTGAATATCAGAAAAGGAATTCAAATTTCATCCCATATATCAATTGTCTCTTCTCCGCCATTGTGTCAACCAGTGCTACTCGCATCAGTCTCTCTGTTTCCTGCCACCCCACCCCAGCCTTCTCTTGTTTGTTTCTTTTATGGAGCACATTTGCATTCGTCACTGTGTATTAATAATTTGTTTTACTGCGTGTGTGTGTGTGCACGCTTGTCTGTTTGTTTGCGCGTGTGCCGCATCCTCGGAAGAACTTTGACTTTGAAAAGTCTCAATTAGTGCTAATTAAATGAAGGAGCGTTTGTCTTGCGTCCCACGCCGTCGTAAACACCTCCATTTGCACGCCATTAACACCGCCCCGTCCACAGCGTCATGATTGGTCGCCGTTATCTTTCATTTTCTTCATGGCCGTATAAACAAAGCAGCCAGTCGTATATGTAATCGGTGGCGAAAGAGCTCGGGTGGTTTGTGCTTGTAGCACACAAGAAAAGTGAAATGTTGGGGAGAACATGAGCTAATCTAACGCAGCAAGATGGGTTGATCGCTCACCCCAAATGTTGGTTCCTATTGACTAGAATGCTCGGTCAGTTTACCTAGTTAATGGGTTATTTGTTTCCTTACAGTAAAATCTGTAAAAAAAAAAAGTTTGAATTCCTGCGACGAATCAAAACCTCTTAATTATTTTACTTGTGTGTGTGATGCAAGACCACCAAAACTATCCAATGAATGGCTTTCCATGACTTTATTCAGTCTCTTGGTTTGTTTGTAAAAAGTGTGCGCATGAACCGGACCAGAACGTAAAGGCAACAATATTACCCCCCCCCCCCCCGTCTTCATCTGAAGCAAATGGACCGAACTACAGGAGTAAGCACACTAAAACTTGTGATGCGTGACAAATAGCTAGAAATGAGAATTCTAGAGAGCATGAGGGACACACACACACACACACTGTTCACTGTTCACATGCCGCCTTGTTAACTCTGCTAACACCAAGGACCCCTGACCAGGCGTTGGAACCCCAGACACACACCTACCAGACACACACATGGCGGTAACACGGTGTCATTTCCAAAGAAGCCACCTTTGACCTTGAGGGCTCATGCATGGAGAGAGCCTCCAACGTGAGCCGACTTACTCCGGGTGTGTGTGTGTGTGTGTGTGTGTGTGTGTGTGTGTGTGTGTGCGTCACTCTGCGTCCTCTTTGTAGCTGTGTGCGTTTCCATCCTGGTGTTTTTTTTCACGTAATCTCCGGTCAAATCTCATCTATTTCATATACAATGCTCCCCGCTCCCCTCTGCCACTCATCGCCATGGTAATTATAGGCTCAAATTAGCCCAATATGTTATGGAGTGACATCTTTATTCCTCCCTCCCCTCCATTAGTGCACTTTCCACTCTGTTCTCTGCTCATGCGTTTGGTGGTATTGCCCAATTACCGCCTCACTGTCTTCCCCTCCTCTCTGCCTCTCTGATGCCTCTCCATCCCTTCAGCCTCTCCCTGTGTGCAGTCGTGTCATTTGCAATTTCATTTATCAAAATAGCCAGCCAAAAATCATTACTAATAACATCCAACCCTGCACAGAAATCATTACTAATAATATTGAGTCACAAACATTTCAATCTCAGATATTTGGCATTTGAAAGTGCTGAGGTATGTTTGTTGTTTGAGGTTTTTGGCCCTGATTGCATTTTTTCAACTGACTTTGCACATATGGGTTAATACAGCAAGCTTTCCACGCCGCTCCTGCAGCTCATCCAGCAGCGTCTAATGCGCTGAAATGAATCTATTGTCATTGGAAGACAAAAGCTTATTGAGTATCGGGGACACATGCATGAGCACTCTCTGAAATGCCCCCGTCACACCCTTCATTTCCAGATGAAGCGCTCCCGGTTCCACGCGTCTCAAACGAAATCCCAAAACCGTTACAGACGATCCGTGCAATAGATTTTCGGGATCATTTCTTCTACTCAATCTTCATTCGCTCACTAGTGGTATAGATCTCCCAATTACGAGAGTTGTAACGGTTTACCTGTTTCATTTTTTCCCTTTTGAATAATTGAGCGAAGTTAAATCCTTTCTGGAGGAATTGCTCTGTCGCAAATGGAGTCGCGAGTGGATGGCTGCGTCTCACGGAGGAGGACGATAATAGAAAAACCAAATACAGCGAATGGGTTTCGTGACAACATTTTCAAGCAGGAACTCCAAATACTTAGACACCATTACTGTGAGAGGAAAGATGCGTTTGAAAATGAAGCGTGAATTAAAGAAATGAGCCGTCTGTGCAGCACAGCAGAGTCCACGCTGTAACCTAGCTCAGTCTGAGCGCTGTGACTGCAAACCTGTTGCACCAGGCAAGTTGGTTACAATGTAGAGTTGAACACCCATCTGCTTACTAACTGGTGACGTAATGGAATGGTGAGAAAATGATCATTGAAGTATTAATAAAGTCACGTGGGAAGAACAAACAGGTTTTTCTTTCACCGTGCAGGTATTTCGTGGAGTATTTTAGTTGGGAGCTGTCTCTGTAACTTTTCGGCGCTTATGATTAACAGCCTGAAGGTTGTTTCTGCAGCGCTTCCCATTTCCATATGTCCTCTTCAATTCTTCACAGGCAGACACAAATTTAAGTCCGGTCTTGGAAAAAGAAAACAGCGGTTTCCAACCTTAATACGCGTCGTAAATATCAAGAAGAGACGTGTTCCCCTCCACTCCAAATCACCTTATCTGTGCTGACTCTGCTGACCTCCAGTGTGTGTGTGTGTATATGTATGTATATATGTATATATGTATATATTGGGTTGCTCTCCTTGTGAATAATCTAAATCTGATGGTGCTACCGCTTGCTTGCTCTCTCGCCTGCATTGTAAAGACGCCACAGTGAGCGATGTCGACGCTTGAGCTGCTCTTTACCTGCACGCACCATCACTCTCTGCGTGATGAATCCAAAGGGCCATAAAGAAAGCAGTGACGCGTTGCTGTCGTACACATCTCCCCAGGAACACCAACTACATCTCTGCCCATACGTTACCTGCGTATGAACCCTGGTGCTGTGATGGGTGACCTATATTCCCTCCCTCCGCCTGCTACATCTTTCTTTTCCTCCCATTATCCCTCTCACGCCATCTGCCCTCCTCACTTCCTGCCCTGTCGCCACCAATTTCCTTATTTTACATGGGCTAGGCTTTACATCCAGGTGTGCATGCACATGCATGTGCGTGCACACAGGTGTGTTTGTGGTCCCATAATTGAATGTCACCGGCTGTCGACGAGCCTCCTCCGGTCTCATATTCCTGTCGTTTATGTTGTTTTTTCCGCCACCCGATCGGCTCCCTCCTCATTTATCATTCCTCCTCCGTTTTCACTTTCTGTCTGTTCGGCTGCTATCTCCTTCCCATCTCACCTCTTCCATTTCATACTTCCCTCCGCCCTTTCTAGTTATTATTCACTCTTTTCTCTCCCCGTCATTTCTCATCTCTCCCTCGTGTACCTTTGTCGCGTTCCCGTTTCTCCCCCCGCTCCGTTAGTTGATTTGTTTTTGCGGCTTCATATTTCTTGCCATGTCTACGTTCACCCTGTTTTTGCATCGTCTCCTTTCTATTTTCTGCCCCTTTCTCTCCCCCTCTCCCTCCCTCCTCCCCGACTCCTGCCTCTCTTGTTCTTTCTGCTCTTTTTTTCCCCTCGCCGCCCTCTCGTGTTGCTGATTTGTTGTTGCGGGTCTCCCCTTTACTTTCGGCTTTCTCCCCCCCCCCCCCCATCTCATTTTCACTCTCTCATTGTGTTGTTTTCCTTCTCGGCCCCCCTCCCCCCCGCCCCTCTCCCTTTATTTGCACATCTCCTATTGTCGTCCCTTCTTACATCCTTCCCCTCTCCTCTTCTCCCTCTTCCGTTGCTCTCCATGGAAATCTTCTTCTTATTTGTCGCTTCTTAGTCCCCCATTCCTCCCCCTGCCCCTCCCTAACTCGTTTATTTTTAAATCGGATTCCTTCCTTCCTCCTCCTCCTCCTCCTCCTCCTCCTCCTCCTCCTCCTCCTCCTCCTCCTCCTCCTCTTCTTTATTTACACCTGGTCCCCCGTTTCCTCTTCACAATATGCCTCCCTCTTGCTTTTGCTAACGCTGTCTTATTTGTCATTCTCTCTCTCTCTCCTTTCCAAACCGTCATTGCCTCTCTTTCCATCCATCTCTCTCTCTGTCTCTGTCTCTGTCTCTCTCTCTCTCTCTCTGTCTCTCTCTCTCTGTCTCTCGCTCTCGCTCTCGCTCTCTCTCTCTCTCTCTCTCTCTCTCTCTCTCTGAATCTCTCTGTGTCTGTCTGTCTCTCGCTATCTCTGAATCTCTCTGTCTCTGTGTCTGTCTCTGTCTCTCTCTCTCTCTCTCTCTCTCTCTCTCTCTCTCTCTCTCTCTCTCTCTCTCGCTATCTCTGAATCTCTCTCTCTCTCTCTCTCTCGCTATCTCTGAATCTCTCTCTCTCTCTCTCTCTCGCTATCTCTGAATCTCTCTGGCTCTGTCTCTCGCTATCTCTGAATCTCTCTGTCTCTGTCTCTGTGTCTGTCTGCACTGTCCCCATATCTTCAGGGTTCATGTTTGTATTTTCCAAGGTGTCTCACAGAGACTCTCTCTCTTTACTCTGTAATTATTTTCTTTTCTCCAGTCTCTCAGTTGGTTGTTTACCTATCTTATCGTGTGTGTGATGCAGGAATAAATGTGCTCACATTAGAGTACTGTATGTTTAAATTAGTGATTCCCCATGTCTGCACTGACTGTCTGTTTTAATCAGGTTTTTTGCACACGGTCTGCAAAATGTCTGCTTAATTCAATTTTCTGCAGATGCTTTTCTCCAAAAGTGTTTGTTATTCCTTAACACTTGAATGACGGCTTCAATGACAGCTGATGTTTGAGTTCGACGGATTTAGCTCAAAGATTAACATTTTGCTGCATTGGGTTTGCAAAGCATGGTGTGTTTAAAATAGAGAGATGAGCGATGACACCTATACTTTAACAGTTTAAATGGGACTGTAGTAATTGTCCTATCGAATCATCTGGACTAGAGCATGATGTCGGATATAAATATGATGAATCATGCTGGTAAACAAGTTCTCACTGTTATGAATACTGTAGGATACGACTTCTGTAAAGTCCCAATGCAGCATAGCACAGCTTGCCAAATCTGGCCCAGAGGTACTTTGTACAAGTAAACCAAACCAAGTTGGCTCGTTTCAAGTCGTCCCTCTCGAGGACGACTTTATACAGTCCCTCCGTTGCCAAGGCAGCGCAGACACGAGCCCAATCACAAGATGAATCTGACCTCATCTTCTCAGGCAAAGTCATAACTTTTAATTGGTATTAGTGACGGCAGCCGCCGCCGCGTTTGCCTCCGAGAGCGTGGCCACTCAAGTCGGCTTTCGCAGACGAGCCGTGCATGTTAATGGCAAAACAAAAAGCCTCCTGGCTGATCTCCACCGGTAACCATTGTAAAAGTCTCAGCTATTAGTATGTCAGGAGCCCCGGCGAGCCTTTTGTTTCCCCAAACGTTGAAACGAGCCGGCGTGTATTATAATTCACGGGCGGTCTCTGCCGGTGCTCGCTCACACATCAGTCGGCGGCGCTTTTCTGGAGGACGAAACAGGAGAACGTCGGTGAATTAATCAAGCGTGTTTTGACCTGTTCAAGCAGGAAGCCTCTTGTCGGGCCATTTAGACCCGGGGCCACCGCTGATTCCCCAAAACACATGACCTCCTTCCTATTTCTCAGTTAGCCGTATTGTGCCGAATGTATTATTAATGGGTAGATGCGTGTGTACTGCTAATGAGTGCGTTGTGACAACCAAAGCAGTTAGTTGGTCTATGTATGCAGAGCGGGCCTCTGAAGCCCGTTTCGGAAGTTCTTTCTTTATCGAATAATTCTGCGGTTTTTTTTCGCCAAACGACGTCGTCTCCCAACCGACGTGCTGACCAACCTTCCCTTCACCTCGCCTCTCCTTCTAATCTCCCTCTCTTTGCATAATCTGTCCTCCAGGCATTTCGTGTCCATCCCGCCTCCCCTCTACATCGTCATCACCCACTCTTCTTCGCCACCCTCCATCTCTCGCACATGTTTTATGTTCTTTATGTTCCCCCCCCCCCCCCCCCCAACGTTTCCTCAACCTCTTTCCCTGCTCATCTTTATTCCAGCGCTCATCTAGTTAATTTCCCACTTTCTTTTTTTGGGCATCTCCTTTCATCTCATCTCCGTCTCTGTTTCCTTTAATTTCCCACTTGACTTGCAGAATAAGTCTACAAGGTTTCAGCATGTGTGTCCTACATAACCACAGTCTGGTGTGTGTGTGTGTGTGTTGTTCCCAACGCTGTGTTTACACTTTTTTTTTTTTTTTTTTCCTAGTGTGTAATCGCTGGAGTGCATCCGCATCCTGGTGTGTTCTCGCACTGTGCCTGCGTTTACAGGTTTAGTGATGCCTCTGCATCTCTGTATGCATTGGTCTCCTTGTTTCTACATCTGTATGTATGTCAGTATCTGCGTGTGTGTGTGTGTGTGTGTGTGTGTGTGTGTGTGTGTGTGTGTGTGTGTGTGTGTGTGTGTGTGTGTGTGTGTGTGTGTGTGTGTGCGCGTGTGCGTGTGTGAGAGAGAGGGTGGTTTTATCAGCTCTTGCAGATGGCCCCAGCCTCTCATTCGTCGTTCCAGTGAAATGAAGAGCCCTCTGAAGAGTGAAGGCAGAGAAGAAAGGAATGGACAGACAGACATGGAGAGAGAGAGAGAGAGAGAGAGAGGGGGCGATGACGCACAGAGCGAGCGGCAGAGAGAGAAAGAGAGAGAGGCATGAGGAGAAACAGCGAGGGGTGGAAAAAAGGGAAGAGGGCCATCAAAAGATGGAGAGATTGAGAGGAGTGATGGGGAGAAATAGAGAGAGAGACCACCAGAAGGGTCTGTTTACACAAACCACTGTGGGGTGTGTGAAGTGTTCATCGCAGTGTGTGTGTGGGGGGGGGGGGGGGCGTCAGTAACACGAGCGCTTCAAACCTGCCGGCAAAAAAACAGGGATTTAAGTTTTTGATATTGCACCAGTAAACATAACATTTTATTTATCGTCTTCTTCGCCAATGCGCGGCTCGTCGTCGAGGTTCGGTCACATAGCTGGAGGCGTGCGTGCACATTTTGTGTATGTGACAGTTGGCTCGCGTTAAAAAGAGGCTCCTGAAGTCCTGCGGGTGTTTGCGATGCAACACCTGCAGGATGGGGAAACAAAAACAGAACAGAGACGGAGAGCGAGGGAGGAGAGATGAGGGGGAGATGAAGGAAGCTTTTGGAGAGGTGAACAAAGGACAGAGTGTAATAGCCGGGAAGAAAAGCAAATTGACTCCGGGGTGGTGAGAGAGGAAACGTAAGCAGCAGCAGCAGGGGGGGGGGGGGGGGTTTGCTGACGGGTCGAGTGAAGGGGAAGTGGAAGGAAAGAGTGACCAGGGAAACGGAGAGGTTTTGGTTGACACTTAAGGAAGTGAGAGTAAGAGGGGAGAACTAAAGGTGGTCTGTTCATTTTGATTATTTCTTCCTGTTGGGCTGTGAAATGTCACTTCCCACAGGCCTTCTATTTTACTGTGGAAAAGTGACAGATAGACAAAAAATATGCAAATACGACGGCGGTTATTATCAAACCATTGGTGTGCTAATGGTTTCTACGTTCTGTTCGTCAATAAAAGTGTCCTTTTGACAAGGAGAGCAGAGATTTATCTAGAAACTAGTTCCAAGGTTACAACATGTTTACAAGAAGCTGACTTGATCTCTTCAGGTTGGTGATTCCAAAGTTTAGACCAGGCAATGGAAGGAGAGTTTGTATCTAGAGAACGTTTTAAAGTCGGTCTAGTCGTCTGGTGGACTTGATGGCAACCACCAATTGTCCTTTGTACAGAATGTCTAACGAGCGTGAAAGCAGCGGCCGAGTATTTCTGGGAGTAAAGCGGTCCATGAAGAGTTTGCAGGTCAGCGGAGGCGAGAGATAAGCTGGGCCCTGAAAAGCAGTTTGTGAGATCTTAAAATCACCCCTAAATGCAACAGGTTCATCATGAGAGCTCAGAAAGGATCGATGTAATACGCTCCCATTTTTCATTTTTAAATTGGTCCAAACACTGTGGCAGCTGGAGGGGCTTTACAGAGAAAACGCTTAATACAAGGTTCCATTTTTATAAAGAATAGTTAAAGTGACGCGAGTGAAGATTGAGCCGCTCTTTGGTAATTTGCTTAATGGACAAAAATAAAGTACAAAGGGTCATTTTGGCATCAAGGACCAAAGAGATGAGAAATCGGGGAGCAGCGGTAATCCAGTTCCATTATTAGTAGTACACCACTGCCCTCATACATGACAAAGGCAATGAGAAGGGCGATGGGAGGAGATGGGGAAATTAGGAGTTAGTAAGACAGATACATTAGGAAAAGAGGAGAAGGAGAAGGAGGACCAATAAGCTGGGAGAAGGGCAAAGCCACCTAATCCAATTCTTTGTTGAATCGCCAGTGACCGGCTCAGGTCCGTCGGGCCTGAGGACCAGCATGTGCAGCACCGGGGGAACAGAGCCACTTCTTTCATGGCTGTGGATTAGAGCTGGTCTTACTGGTTGAACTGATATTGTTCAGTGGCCATCGCTGGGAAAAGGACAATTAGAATAAAATGACAGGGCGAGAATTGGATTTTGGACTTAATCCATACGCTGCATGTGAAAGCACGTGACGCGTCATTTAATGAGATGTACAGCAGATCCAGCTGTTTCCTCCTTACTCGCCGCCTTGGACCCCCGTGTGTGTGTGTGTGTGTGTGTGTGTGTGTGTGTGTGTGTGTGTGTGTGTGTTTATGAGCTGTTTGCAGTCAAATCCCATGTGGAATTATGTCTCTCCTCTCTGCGCCTCTATGCTCCAGCAGAACCATTGCTCAGGCGTTTATAACGATAATGAACTCACCTGTTGACACCCGATGGATGGAAGCTAGGACTCAATTAGTGTTTCCGTCTATTGGTTGACTTAAGAAATATGAGGTCCCTCCAAACGCGACTTCAAATGGCTTTTACGCTGCATGATCCATCATGTTTTGGTAATTGTTTTCATTATTCAGTTAAATAACGGTTGAACTTGGTGATCTATTAAGTAGCGAAAGTCTTAAAAGTTTCACGTCCAGCTGACAGCCCGTGAACTAGACAGGAATTCAGCACCGAAGTGAAAACGACGCATTCATCTGGAGTCTACGGCTCGAGGTGTTCTGGGCTGCAGCCCTACAGGCGGCACCATTTGTTTCCCATCTCCATATTATCCCCATTAGCTCCCGTTCACATTCTTGTCTCTGCCTTTGGCTGCCTGCTCTGCCTGTGTAATGTACTCGCTTCAGGCTCACACAGGTTCCCGAGTGTCCATTCCTCATCACACAAATGCGTTTCCACTCATGGAAACACCCTCGCGCTAGTTTTTTGGGGGGTTTTCTCTGCTGACAATCTGTGACAATTCCCGAGGTCGGGTATAAGCTGAATGAATTTTACCACCCTTGGCCTCTAACCCCCCCGAAACGCTGTTTATTATTAGAAAATGTCTGCCCTGAATTCCTGAAAAGCTGTCTTTTTTTTTTTTTTCCCCTGGAGCAGTAATGGGATATTTAGGCCGGCTGTGTAGGTCAGAAGCTGGACGCTGTCCGGTGGCCTGATGTTGGGTCATGCTGAAGCCAGCCAGCTGTGCAGCAGAGCGTTATGGCCGACGTACGATAATAGCTCCACTGAATGTGGGAGTAATGTGCTCAACGCTGCCCGGGACGAAGCCTCTAAACTGGCAATATCCGAACATTCAGCACACCGTGGCTTATCCACTGTTGGGCCCAGAAATGTCGCACTAAGCCTAGTGTTGTCATTTAATAATACATTTTCCACTTTTGCAAATCCACAACAAAAAGACCAGAATGCATTGCAGCAGTGTCGATGTTTTATTCGGCTATTTGACGGTTGTTGGCATGTTTACAGCTAAAAAGGCACCAAACCGTGTAAACTTTATGATTGTTTTTTTAAGCAGATGTCGCAGTTTAGCTATTAATTGATGTCTGGGAATGAACACCAACTTATTTTTTAAGTGAAAATAAAGGGACTAAGAACAGTGATTGATTTTCGCGTCTTCATCCGAGTCAAGAGGGACAAAGACATCTCCAGGAGAGGCTGAATGTTTTTCTGCTGCAGAGCCATGCGTAGTGTCGAGCGATACCATCACCCATGTAAAGCTGATTTTAGTTTGTCCAACATGCACCATTTCAGCATCCCGACAACGCGTGTGCTGCTGCAGTTCATGGAGGATTGACGTGTAAAGTACTCGTGTAGAGTTAGAACACGGTGCACACAAAGTGACCGAAGAGGCTCCTCGTTCAGCTGCATCCTGCTGGAAGACACGCGGGAAAACCAGTTTCAACTCTTTTCCTGTTTTTAATTGGATCTAATTAGTAGATTGATTAATTTAGCATGTAGAGGGCATGTTATGCCTTTTACTAAGAGACAACAGGAAACAGATGCCACCCTAGGCCACAAGGACACCCGAATTGGTACATTTTATTAAAATCTATTATAAATTGATTGATGAAATTAGGATTTAATATGACGCATAAAAAAGTTTAAGAAATACAAATACCCACTGCACTGCCAATTGATATTTCTACGGCCTTATTCTTTCTTTATATTATGACTTAAAGCCTGAATGTTATATCCTGAATGTAATGTTATGTTAACCTATAACAATATTCCATCTCACAATTCATTTGTTTGGCCCTTGACATTTACAGTTTCCATTTCTTGATGGCTTTATTTTGGAGTGGCTCTGTTTAAATTTATGGACGTGTATGCAGTGTGCCACCATAAAAAAATGAAATGAGGTTTAACCCACAGAACGGCTGCATAGGAATTTAAATTGATTCATTAATTGATTACAGCTCCATACCGGGAAAGGTTTATAATTTACTTTTGGTAGCACGCTCCAGACTCGTTATGGTAGGGCAGGCGTCAGAACATGTCAGGAATTATAAAAGTGTTCCACCAGGATATATAAATATCCAGCTTCCAGCCGGCCCTGCATTAACGAGGTGGGTCTCTGTATCAAGGACTCCCATGTTCCCTCTCCCCACTATAGCGTCTTTGAAGCTATCTCAGCAGGGGGACGAGGACCTCAGCAGTGGCATTATACTTCAGTACAGTTTTCTTTGACCTTTCCTTTTTTTTTTTGTTATATAATAAAGCAAAATCTCGAGACGCCCGAGCTCGCTCAGCACCATGTAAGCCTAAAGCCAAAGTGAAGTCCGCCGGATGTCTCGGCGGTGTGCTGTGACAGACGATGTCTGGTGTTGGACGGTGGCGATGCATAGGACTGTGGAGAAAGGGATTTTCTTTTTCTTTTCACAAAAGCTAAGTCGAATCTCCAACCAGTGTCCAGATCACTAGACATTTTAGTTTTTACCTGGCATGAGCTGCACTTTCTATTTGAACCCACTGGGCCCAGATGTATCGAGGCTTTTAGTCTCAGTTTGTGACAAAAAGAACCCCGCGCTACGCTTCGAAGAATACATTTCAAAAACCTGCAGTCCGCCTTTTGTCTTTCCCCCCCCATGTCTAAAAGATCGGAGTGCAGGCGGGGGTGACTCGGCGTTAATACAACTCATGCTTTGCTACCATCACTGCCATTACCCTGCTCAGGCTGGATACGCCGACTTCAGAGCGGTTCAGCGGGGTTGTGTGTGTACAGGAAAGCGCCGAATCATGTGTAGTGCGCTTGTTTGAGTAGATGGAAAGACTGAATGTAATTAATGCGGGCCGTGTAGACACATTGGCAAGACTCTCTGAGAGCCACTCGTGAATCTAGCATGCTACAGAGAGAGACGAAGAGGAGTAAGGGTCAGCCGAGACCAGTAGGGAGGGAGAGAGAATGCTCAACAGATGCTGAGACAGAGAGGACAGCTTTCCTCTTCTCCCTTTCTCTCCCCGGTGTGGCCATCTGTACAGAGTGCGATTAATCATCCGGTATCCCCAGACATGGCGAGCCGATGCTGCGACACTCAAAGCCTGTGTGTGTGTGTGTGTGTGTGTGTGTGTGTGTGTGTGCGGACGTGTCTAAATATCGCCCTTGTGTTTATGTGGCTTTGTGTGTGTGTGTGTGTGTGTGTGTCTGAATTCTCTAGCCAAGTATTTGTCTGTGTGCGCACACGTCTGTGCTATTTCTACAGCCGTGTGTGTGTGTGTGTGTGTGTGTGTGTGTGTGTAAGAATTACACAGAAAACGCGCATTGGCATTCATGACACATTCTATTTGTTTACCGTTGTGCCGCCGCCGGTTACGTCCAGTCCCCGTGGCAGCCAGGCATCGTTGATGGTGTAAATTAGCGACATGTGTCCCTGACGGTCTGCTCAACCGGAGAGTGGTGAGGGGGGGGGGGGGGGGGAGGCAAATGGAGGTGGGGGAGTAGTTGAGAAGAAGAGAGGGATGGAGGTAACTAGAGACAACTTTATCTCTTCAAAATGATGTGCATGTGCAGCACTGATTTGCATAAGCAAATACGTTTTGTTGGAAATGTAATGCAGCTCATTTGCATTTATGTTGAATGTATCTGAAGCACTCACCGTCGGTGTATTTCATCTGTTTTTATGGTTGTGTTATGGCAACTCGAAGCACTCAGTAAAGGTTACAGGGAAGGATATCGAAAAAGTCCACTCCAACTTTGAAGCATGAGATGGGACTCGGTGGCTTCTTCGCTATTTATCCAAACACCACAGCCTCCTGCACTTTGTGCGCCAAACTATTCGACTGACCTTTTCCCTGTGACTTCTGTGCAGCACGAGGATGTCACACTTTCTGGATCGGCGGAAAAACAGATAATGTTTCCACTTCTGCTCCTCAACGTATCCGGCACATTAGTAGTACGTACACGTATTTGCGGGTTTGTGGGGAAGGGTTGAATTGAGTTAGAGGATTAATTCAACAGTTTTGCAAATGGCTGGTTATCTTTGCATGATGGGAATTGAAGGCAGAGAGAGGAGGGATTAAGTTACTGATGGTTTAATGATGAGGGATGAGATGGTCGGACAGAGAAGAGCCTCAGAAGGAAAGGAGAGAGTTGGAGGAAGGATGATGGACATTGAAGAGTAGACTGCATGGAAAATAGTGAAGAATGCCCATCTTCCCCATTTGATGACTTTAAAATGCTTGTTTTGTCCAATCGATCCCCAAAGACATTCCAATTACAACAATGGAAAGACGATAAAAGCGACAGAGCCTCACGTTTTCCAATGCCACTCTTATCACTTGGTCATGTTCCTCTTTCAGGGCTTGCTGCCATTTTCTCTTTTTGTCAAAGCGGAGGAGACGAGAAGGACATCAGATTGAAAGGGAACACGCAGTTAAAGGTCAAGTAAACATCAAGTGTTCAATTTCAGGTTTTCGAGCTTAATTCGTGCACTAGAAACTCCCAGTCACTGCAGAGACCACGGCGGAGCTGTTTGAGTAAGAGTGCTATTTCCTAAGCGTAACCATTGGGGTGTTTGGACAGTTATTATTGAGTAAGAACCTATTCTTCCTGACTAGGCTGTTGAGGTCGATGTGAGACCAGGAAGACTGATTCTGGATGTAACATACGAGACACATAAGGCTAGATCAACTCCACTGTTGATCATCTGGTAATTAAAGGAAAAGTATCACCATGTCAGTCAAACTTTATCATTAACCGAGAAGCAGGGCATACCTGAGAGGGAGGGGGGGGAAGGAGCTGTGATGGGAGTTAAAGGAAGGAAGGGAAGATGGATTAGTGACTCGCAGGAAGCAGAGTAAAAATGAAGATAACTGATAAAAAAAGAAGCATATCAAGAGCCAAACAAGGAATCAAGAGCAGCAGTGCAAGTGAGGAACAGACTTGAGCAAAAGGAGAAAAACATTTTTCTGGTTGTGTGCAACAAAGCGCTTGTGAAGGAGCGAGGGAGGAAGTAAGCGAGAGGGAAGAAAGGCAGAGAAGCCACAGAAGACTGAGGAGATATTTTAGGGGTGAGTAGAGAATAGAAACCGAGAGGAGGGAGGGTGAAAAGTTTGTCCAAATGTCACGAAGATGAAACGAGGGATAGAGAAGTGGCAGCGAGGACGGGCAGGAAGGAAACTCACAAGGGTCGTGAAATGCTTTCCAGCTAAGAAATGGAGCGGGTCGCTGGAGTTGCGATATTGGAAGAGGCTCCGACAAGGACAGAATAACTTCCATCACCTCCGTTATGAGCCCAGGATTGGCGCTGGACTGGGATACCAAACGGAAAAAAGATAGGAGGGGGAGCGACTTGATACATTTTGGGGAAGATGGAGCAGCGAAACGAGGATGGAGTGAGCAGAAAATGAGGGCAAGTGAGAGATCCTGGAGAGGTCGGCAGGAGTAGTACCCAGAGTAATAAAGAGTGATGGAGGAGACCGGAGAATCAGGACAGATAGCGGGGTCTCTGGCCAAACTCTACTGCTTTCAGCTCCTCTTGAGTGGGTTGATAATCTTTTCCTAAAGAATTATAGTCTTCACGACGCGTAAACCATTGGTGAGGGATAACCCGCAATAAAAATGTCACTGTTGACGTCGCGTTTTGTCCTCCTGGCTTAAACGGAGAGCAGGGGGGGGTAGTGATTGAGACGGTTGGAGAGGCATGATGGGAATTGACGGTGGAGAAGAAATTGCTTGGAAGGTGGCGGTGTAGAGCTGTGGAGATGCGAGTGCTAATACTGTTAGGGCAGAAGCTCTCGTCTTTGCCCACTGGGAGGGAGGGAGGGAGGGAGAGAGGGGGAGAGGATGGTAATGAGGACGATCTGGAGATTTTGGGGGGGGGACTGGAAGCCAATGTTTGTCACAATGTCAGGCTAATGCATGACGCGTCAACATGCAGCCATTTTCCCGGCCCTGTATTGAAAAGATTTTATGCTGGCGCCCTACATAATAGTACTAATATGTTTTAATCAGTCTGAGCCCCCGGGGGCCGGCGAATACATTTACTCAGTTTGGGTTCCAATGTAAGAGGAAGGCTAATGTATTTTAAAGATCCTGAGCCTCGGGGTGCCGAGACTGGATTGACTCAGTTTGGGTCCGAACTTACCATATAGTAGGAGACACCAGGAGTTTAAATGTTCGTGGGGGGGTTGGGGGGCAGTTTGTCAAGAGGAGAATACAACTTCTGTTGCGATAAACACTATAAAATGAGAGCAGGATCGACGTTAACGGACTCAAACATGTTACTCTTTTGATCAGCAGGCGCGTAGCAGTACAATGAGTGTCTTAATTACCTTCACCAGAAGCCCCACAACATCCCATTGTGTCCTCCGTCCCGTTCTTAGTGTTTAACTGTGTGTTTGACCCTGAGCAATAATAGAGTAGCGCTCTTGTTTTTTTTTTATCACACAGCCTCGGTTATAAAGGCTTTATATAATTTGTTCTCATATTTAAATAAAGTTTTTCGGAATTCAGTCCACTTCTTGTGGATAGTATTTAGAAAATCCATGCGCAAATGGGATATTAGTGCACAGTTAGACAACTTCCACAGTACAAAGCAGCTCATTGGGATGCTGCAAGATGTAAATAATCAGTTCATCGTGTCCTCTCTATCTTCTGCCAATGCCTGAGATTTCGTTTTCTCCTCGTGTCCCAGTCGGGTCCGGCGGAATAATTTCCATAAGAGATGCCCAAAATGAACTTTCCCCCATCTATTCAGTGGGGGAAATGGCAGCCATAACTTCCACTGCTGTCAATAGCGCAATCTTATTGGACTGACTTTTGTGCGGTTCAGCATATTTAGAGTCGAATCAATTTAATTGAATTTCAGCCTCAAAACCTGGCATTAGAAACCTCGGCGCAGTGCACAGCCGCTCCCTCCATCCAGCCTGCCGCTCGGGCGGCAAGTCGGGCCTGATTTAGGTTTGTCCCCATCTGCAGCTGTCACCGACTGACTTGACTCAGTGCAGGTCTTGATGAGATACGCGTACTAGTGTATTTGTGCAGCAGCAGTGTGTTTTATAAGCCCGGTGTGTTGGGTGCACCCAACGCTGTAGCATGTTTTAAAGAGGCGGGCTCTCGGGGTGTCAGAGGCTCGCTGTGTTTAGCGGAGTGTTTCCCCACGTAACATGAATATTACGTTTTTAATGAGTCGGGGCTCCAGGGGGAGACGCACTCTATTTGCATTGTTTTGCCAGTCAGCTGATGTAAAACATGCTTTTAAAAATATAAGTACTGGCAGGCGCTGCGAGCTAAAAACAAGATTTAGAATTTCAAAGCTGCACTTATGGCAACAACATGCGCGACAGTCGCTGGCAGAAGATGGAGAGAGGGCCACGAAGAGGGAAGGATGAATAATGGAGAGCATGAGGGAGGGAGGGGGTAATGAGGACGACTGTGCTGTGAGGGTTTTTAAATCCACACATGGTTTTGGAGTTTAATAGCACTCCTGGCAGTGGCCGTCTCATTGGCTGAGGTAAAGGAGACATGGAGGGAGTCGTGGATGGAAGAATAGACGGGAAGAAGTTAAGAGGAGGGAATGGTGTCGGTGCTCTACACTTGGCACATCGGAATTCTATAAAACAAAGTAAAAGGAGATGGCAGAAAGGCAAAGATAATGAGGACGTGTGTGTGTGGAGGAACTGGAGTCAAATGGTTAGAAAGTCGTTTTAGAAATGCACACACCAACAAACGCCCGTATCAGCTGGAGTCCTGCAGTCTGATGGTGCTGGCTAGCCTGTTTGAATGTCAATTTATTTGGAATCAAAAAACGTTTTTCGACTTGAAAATGAACATTGTGCCGATTGCTCTTGTCCGTCTCATCTACTGGTACAGCATATCTGAAGCAACTTTCCATTTCTGCAGTCGAGTGAAACACAATTGCTTGACTTCCTCGGTAACGCTGGACTACGTTGGCAGCACAGAGATCAGACCTCTGTCCACCAGAGCAAAGCTCATTTTAGATGCGAGACTGAGGCTGGCCTTTGATGTGCTCGGTGCTCAGCAACAACCTGGAGGCAGTGAAACGGACTGACTGCTGACCACGTTGGCGTTATTATCAGCCCAAAAACTGCTTTCCTCTTGCAAGAATCCTTACCAACGCGCAAGATTCATCACACAAGCTTTCAATCATGACAAGTTTTGTCTATTGAATGTTGTAATAATTCAACCACTGAGAAGGCAATGAACTTGCTTATTGATTTTATTATCAAAATCATTGTTTCTTTTATATAGATCATAAACAAAAAGGGGGGGAATACAAAGGGAATACCTATAAGGCTACTTATGAATCAAGATAGTTTTCTTTGTTCACGCACACATGAAATATAAAAACATACACGTTGTGCGATGTGTCTATAATACACATCGCACAATGTTCCCATGAACCGCAGATGTGCACGCTTTCACCTCTGGACGGATCCGCCTGTGGTTTTGATCAGAGTAGGGAATGAGTCTGGGTGAAGTCAGAAGGCAGAGACGGTGAGGAGGGCGTGTGCGATGCATGATACAGTGCTGCAGTGGCAGATCAAGGCTCTGCCGCGATGATCAAAGCGCTTTTGTCCTTGTTGGAAAATAAAGAGGCGTGCACGCACAAGGACACAGGCGGGCAACATCTACGTCGCTGCAGACGCGCACGCACACACACACACACACACACGCATCCAGGGCTTCACGTTCACACAGACGCACTTATCCATCACATCACCCATATCCAGCTTCCTATTATCCCTCACAGGCTAATTCATTAGTTTCACTGATAAAAAATGTAGCTCATTAATTAACCGCTATTTGTAGTGTGTGTGTGTGTGTGTGTTAGAGCGTGGTGGGGGGGGGCAGATGGAATGGTCGTAAGCAAAATTAGACAGATTGAAAATTTATTTGGCAACGTGCGTACGTATGAATATAATGCTGTGCAATTTTTTTTATGGCCGAACACATGTAATGTTGTCCATTTCCAAGTGAATCTGCTGCGTTTGCATATTTTTAAAGAGGGGAGGGGGGGGGCGGGTGAGATGGAAAATCATAATTCTGGACTGGAGCAGAGAGGATGGATGAAAGGGTGTTCAGGACGAGTGTGTTTACGCTACGACCAGAATGCAAGTCGAGAGGGTTCGCGGCAGAGTTTGAGCCGAAACAGGATGCATGCGGAGGCTCAGGAAGGGCAAGTTGGAGGTGAAAAGGCAAAGAAGCGGCGAGAGAAGGAACTCTCCAACAGGTGGTGGATGAGCGACAACGTGAGGGAAATAGTTAGATGGGAGAGGATTAACAGGGATAAAGCGGCACCTGAGGACACAGGAGAGCAGTGTAGAGGAGAAGGGCAGATAAAGAGATGTTTAACAGCGGAGGAAGAGGAAGACAAAACGCTTAAACAGCAAGATTACCCCCCCTGCTTTTGTCACGGCTTAATTACAGTATATCTATATACCAGGGCCGGTCAAGAAATGTGAAAGTGTTTCAATATATTCTGATGATTCATCAGGTTATGTTGAGTGTTTTTAAAAGTAGTCCGAATTGACACAGGGGAAATGTATATATATTTTTTATTGCAAGAATAGCATTGTTATTAATACAAATGTGCTGAAGCTGCAGAATCACCCCTCCTTTTGTCAATGAGGAATTGTATTTCCATCCTATGGAAGAACTCAAAGCTTTAGCCGATATTTAAATGATGCATTTTCCGGTTAGGGTTTTTGTGCAACTGTGATCGTTTGTTTTAATAAAGTGGTTTAAATTGAAATGGGGTATGGAATGCGTTCGGCAGGACTAAACACTGTTTGTCTGACAGCTTTTTCTCTCATTGTCACCGTTTGGGTCTGAAAGATATTAAGTTTCCCTTGAAACATAATTGAGTGTGCAGTTTAGTTGCTGGTAAACACTATAGACTCAATGGAGCGTGGCCTTTTTTTTTTGTCAGCTGTCAACATCTCCCTTGCCATTCCTTACTACCACGTTCTTTTACATTATACTTGACATGCTATGTCGTGAAACCCAAGAGTGGGCTTGAATGTAGTATTTTTTTAAATAGATCTAGAGGCTTACATCTTACATTTTGGCTGAAAGCCCAAGATAATTCTCGGTAGAGGCGGGATAGAAGCAGTTTCCTGTCTCTGAACTTTACTCTCTCTCGCTCCCACTCTCTCCATCCCACTGGGAGCTCTGCTTTAATGAAGGGGATGGCAACCAGTTACATGGATCGTACAAACAGTTTCCCTAAAACTGCACCCGTCCCGCCCATGCTTTCGCCCTCCTCTCTTACAGCTACTTTCTCCTTCTTAAAGTCCTCTTACTTGACCTTTGCTCAGTTTTCACTCTTTTTTTTTTTTTACATCTCCTCTTCTACACATGATTTGCATTCCTCCCTAAACTTAATCTTCTTGTGTTTTCCGCAGCTCCCATGTTACTCCCCACTCTCAGGCTACAGCCACACGAGTACGTTTCTGTTGTGAAACAGGGTTTTGAAATGAAAACAATCTCCGTCCACACGAGGGCGTTTCAGCATCGTGTCCGACATGTTTCCCGTCACTAGCCCGCCTGAAAACAACCATCGCACGACTATTCATATACGCTGGGCATATGGGTGCCGGTGTAAACAGGAAGTAGAATTATAAAATGCAGAATTTAACTGCACAACAGCTGTTAGAAAAGACAACAAGGCCAGTAACGCTTGTAATCAGTTATCCATGTTGAAACAAATCACTGGTAGACCTGGCTGTTTGTTTTCTTCCGAAAAAGGGTCATGTGATAGGCGCGTGATGAATCGGGGAAGGACGCGTCTTGACGGCGGAGATCCAATCAAGTAGCGGACGCGGGTTTCTACGTCATCGTTTCCAAACATTTGCGGTTCGGCCTGTCCACACTACGAGGCAACCCTGGAGTTTCCAAACTTACCCGGCCTCGGTAGTGTTTTTTAAACTCCTCAGCGTAAACGTAGCTGAAGATATGCGTTTTGGAATGGAGACGTAGTCGTGTGGATGCAGCCTTCGTCTCTCTTGCTCTCAGCCCATTGCCTTTCAACTTCTGCTACTTTGGCTCCCACTATTTGTGTTCGACTCGGCTACATTGCACTCCGCCTCTGTGTTCTTTGTTAATTCCCCACACGCCTCCCTCAACGTTTCTCTGTCTGTCATGTATTTTTTAATGCCTTTGAGACTGGCAAGTCTTTGTCAGTTCAGCTTGGCTTGACAATACAACAGTTGAACTGTGTGTGTGTGTGTGTGTGTGTGTGTGTGTGTGTGTGTGTGTGTGTGTGTGTGTGTGTGTGTGTGTGTGTGTGTGTGTGTGTGTGTGTGTGTGTGTGTGTGTGGAGAGGAGGAGAAAAGACGAGACAGGAGGGGAAACGAGTGATAAAGTGACAAATGCAGGCTTGAGGAGGGGGATGAAAGGCTCTCGCTTGGGATGAGGGGTACTTGGAAAGGGAGGAGGAGATCAAAGGTAGGAGTTCAAAATGTAACCGGGAAACCGGGACACAAAAAAGACAGGTTAAAAACAAACCTGAGTCGGGGAGTAAAGCCAACAGTAGACCAGACCAGATTTAAATTGGCTGGTTCTCACAGGCAATGTGATGACTTTGCACTCAAAGATCTGCCAACATTTTCCCTCCAGATTGTAGAACTACCATTTCATTCCCCATGCAGCAAATCATTTTACAACTGCATGTGGTGACTGCGATATCTCATCAGAAGTACCCATACTTTAGTGGGGGGGTGGGGGGGGGGTAATGTCAATATATTGGCCTGATTTATAATGGCTTCATGCGGTGACTTATCACATTACACAAGCAAGAAAGCACAAGTCAGCCCCTGAACCTGGTGGATTAGAGAAGAAACTCGTATCAAGATTAGCGTGTACAGCACAAAACACTCCACGGTTGTGTTCTCTAATCGTGGGCGTTCAATATGGCTACATAGGAGTCAAATGATGGTAATGATCGTGGGGTTGTAATCAGCAGGAAGGCAGAACATGAAGGAGGTAGGAAGGGGGAGGCTGGCAGAGACGTGGAGGGAGAATAGAGATGGTGCAGCGAAGGAAGGGAAGCGAGACTAGGAGGGAGGGAGCAGTGGAGGTGTAGTGACCTACTTAGGGAGAAACGGATGCTGCGTTTCGAGTGTTCTGTACACAGAGAGAGAGAGAGAGAGAGAGGAAAAGTTGCATGGAGAGCAGAGGGAGGAAGCAAATGAGTGGTCGGCCATGTTGTATTGTCTGGTTGCTATGAGGACCCTGCGGTGGTAGCACGCCTATAAAATGCTAAAACCACACACGCACACACAAGATCGCATGTTCCCCCCCCCCCCCCCCCCCCCCCCCCAAGCAGTGTTTCATTTTCTCTCTTCTGCTGCTGTCGTGTCTGCTTCTGTAGTTCCTCCCTCCCCCTCCCTCCCCCTCCCTCTCTAATTGTCTCACACTGGTGTTACTTCTGCCTGCTTGGGCTGACGACAACACGAGTGTAGTCCCGCAGGCCAAAACTGGCAGGTGTACAACACGTGTCACTGACCACATGTCATCTCAGCTCTGAGAGTGTTTACGGTCCTTTATTCACTGTGTGTGAAAGAGAGCATGAGACAGGACATGAAGGGGATCCTCTCACCATAACAAAATATATTATTTTACTGTCTTAGCCCACAGGAATAACGTGTATGAATTCTGAAAATCCAATACCAGCAACATCCATCAATCAATAAGTGTTTGCACGTATTTTAAACTGCTAACACACAATGAAAAACTACACAACGTGCATTCCTTGAAACCGTGTTTTACTTCATAGTTTGCCGTTGCAAAATTGTATGTTGAATCATGAAAACTCATTGTTTATGGTAATCAAATGCTAAAATATAATGTGAACTTTTTAATGGTGTTATGAATGTTGGCTGTTTGGGTCGGACCATTAAGCAATGTGAGTTACAAATGAAGGAGGAATGGCTTAAATTGGCTTTTATTAGCTTTTATTCTATTGACCTTTAGCCCTGCTCTGTTATATTTAGTTATTTTATACCAACAACATGCCATTGATTTGAATAAGCTTAATCCATTTACAACTACATCATACATACACACACATGGTTATTATAGATGATTGATATGAAGAGCGACACGGGGAGGTAATCATTCCTTATGTTAAACACTCATTACATGAATACCCTAAATGGTTGATTGTGGAGGTGTGGGTGTTGTTGTGTGGGCTGGTAATTAACCCCGCACCACTGCAGCTCTATTCATCATCACGAGTCTTTCATGCTGGACCCACATGTTGCAATATACGAGACATGGAAGCAACAGGTAGTTCAAAGAGCTGGGAGGGAAAAAAACAAACTTGGTGGAATTAGAGGAAGCACTTCTGGGGTAAGGCGAGGAATAGCGGTAGCCTCAAGAAATGTTTTGCGTCACAGTGAGGAAGATGGCGAGTGACTTGGCAGCGCTGATGAAAGTTGGAAGATGGTTTGAACTTTCGGGGTGAGCCAGAAGGGAGAGGAGACGAGCCAGAGGAATGGCAAAGGTATCCGCCGCAGGGCAATGAATGGCAGGTGCAGAAAGGAAAAAAGAAATGTGTCCAAAAGTACATTTCTTTAATATCGGACGAGCAGTAAAAAGTATGCCACACGGCTAGAAAGCCCAAATGACGGCCTCTGACGTGGAGGACAGAGATTAATGTCACACAGTTGGTCTAGGAATCTACAGCCATGCGAGAGCTTCTGTCAGAGTATGACAAAGCACTGTGGTGATTTTACCTGAATTATGCACACGATGGCAATGCTTAGAAATGCAGGTATAAAGCAAATTATTGGGCATATGAAGACTTCCATCCGGTAATGGAGCTGGATAATAGTCGGGGGAGATTCAGCACTGACCCCGAGGTGATGGAGCTCTGAGAGCTTTCCTGGATGTGGGGCGCTGTCATGTTTGAGGTTGTCCTCTCCCGACCGTACTCGGGCTCCATTTATCACTGGTTGTATTCTGACCCGCGGCGGCTCAGACGTCTGGTAGATGAGTGTGCTTTCAAACTGTCGGGATGTCCGTGATCGGGATTTGTTTGTGCCCATCCATCCATATCGAGACATTTTGTCCATTCGTAGCACGAGTGTGTATCTCACCTTGAGTCAGCCGGTACGTGGCACTTTTGAATTCGGACAGCTTGTTCATCGGTTATGTGTTCGTGTGTGTGCGCTCACCCATCCCACCTCCAAAGGCCCCAAATAGCTTGTAGTGCGGTCACAGACATCTGGTTTCCACCGACTCTAATGGTTGCACTGATGTTTGATACTGTATGAGAGATAACAGCCACTGCGTGTGCTGCATGTCAGTCAAATTCTGTGTTTGCGTCTCTGCTTAGTGTGCTAGAAAAAACATGATCTCAGAGTAACCTCCTTTTAGCAGCTGGGCACTTACAGATGTTTTTTTTCTTCTCTTCACTTAATTAGGAACACGAGGGAGGGGAGAAGATATGCAAGACGGAAATTAGAAGGGAATGTGTAATGAGAGGAATTGCAAAAAATGGGGAAAGAATTTAGATTTGTGAAGGAAAAGGGAGGTTTGAAGCGATGGCAGGTGAAAAGCACGGCGATGAGAGGGGAGGAATGGAAGGGGGGGGGGGACGTGAGAAGAAGGGAACGGGAGTGGAAATGAAAGGAGACGGAGGGAAAGAGAGCAAACGAGAGGATAAGCAAGGGGAGTGTGCACGGAGGGGGAAATTAGAGTGTTCAGAGAAGGAGTGGAGGCAAGGCAGAATTAACGATAATTGGTAGAATATTCAGAGAGAGAGTAAAGGGGGGGGGGATGAAAAGGAGGAAAAACCGGAGAGCAGCGGAGATCCTCTATCGCTCATTAGGGTCATTATACCTCCGTCTGGAGCACACACACACACACACACACACACACACACACACACACACACACACACACACACACACACACACACACTGAGGATTAAAAGGAGAAGCCAATTTAGTCGGGTATCAAAAGTGTGTGTGTGTGTGTGTAACCCACCTTGGAGTGACAAAGTACTTGTTACTCAGTCATGAATATGGTTTTGTTATGAAGGACACACACTTGCAAACATATTCAGGGTCTTGGCCTGCAATTGCGCTGCTGGTGGTCTAATGATGAGAGGAATAATGAGGACAGAAGGAATCACAAACACTCAGTCAGAACAGGGAAGGAAGGAAGGAAGGAAATAGTTTCATATGAAGTAAGAATGAAAGGATAAATAAAGCCAGGGGTGCCCTAGGGAGCCGGAGGAAAAGGGAGTGAGGTAGATAATGGTTTTCTGAGATGAATAAAAAAAAAAGAATGTAGCCTGTACAGACAGGAAATGAAGGTGAAATTGAAGAGATAGGAGGAAAATTGAAATGGAGGGAGAGAGGGTGGAGTGGTTGTATTTTGGATTCAGGTACTCGAGCGATGATTGTGGACTGCCGGGCAAGCTTCGGACAAGCACACGTCGAGTACAGCCGCAGAG
Organism: Lycodopsis pacificus; assembly: GCA_028022725.1. Lineage (NCBI taxonomy): Eukaryota > Metazoa > Chordata > Actinopteri > Perciformes > Zoarcidae > Lycodopsis > Lycodopsis pacificus. Next base: position 7,285,359 of record CM051710.1, read on the forward strand.
AATAAGGAGTCAGCAGAACCCGAGAGGTGGCGAAAACAGGAGCAGTGCAGTCCGGAAGTTTATTTGACCATGTGTAGAGAGAGAGAGAGTATAGATGTCATGGTTGGCTTTCTTTTCCATAATAAAACCAAGGACAGAAAAATATTGCAAAATAGAACTATTTTCGCTAAAAAGGCTGTAAAATCCTTTCACACACCACTAATGCAACACACCTCCAGATAATGGAAATGGATTAGTCACGGCTCCCTTGGTTCTAGCTTTGGGAGCGACTTGGGACGGGGTTGGAGAAGGGGGGGGGGGGAGTGACTTTAAATGAACGCGAGACCAATAAGCCTGGCTGCCAACTTATCGGTCACCAGTCTGGACGGCTGGAGATATTGTCATCAGGCCGGCCCTCCAATCAATGTAATGGGGCGTTCAATATCAAAGCGGATCAATGTGAGCCTCCCCTGGCTCTGATTCAATAGTACCACTCGGGTGACCTTTTGGTGTCCTGAATGATCCAGTAGGAAGGGACAGATGATCAACATGAAGCACTGATGAAAACGCACGGGCGTGTGTGTAAATGACACACAATGTCTATTTGCAGTCTCATGGGCCAAGCCGACGATAATGCCAGACTAAATTGCCGACATCCAACCAGTTAATCTCAGCCTCTGACAACCATCGGCTCTGTGGATTCCACAGGACACGTGTGTGCGTGGGCTGCTTCAGTAACACGTGAATAACATGCACACCTTTTTTTTATTTTTTCTGTCCAGGTGCCGAGTCCAAAAAGTAGTTAATATCTGTTTCACAAGGAAATGCTTCCAGTCAACAACAATCACGCTAAACACCAAATTGCTGGGAAAGCAATCAGTGATTTTGAAACGTGGTGTTCACTGTTGTCAGATTGTTTCACTCAAGCTGCGTTGCGGATCTCTATTTGTTGTAGAAAATCCAGAGTAATTGCAATATCCAGCAGAAGAAAGCTTGGCGGTACAGAAATGATAGTGTGGTGTAACTAGCCGTTTTTTCCTCGACAGCTGTGTTGTGCACGGATCCACTTTTAGGTTTTTTTTTTGCTGAAGATCAAGGTTGTCTTTTCACGTGCGTTCAGGAAAATTGAGTTAGTATTGCACTGGTGTTGCAAAGCGCTTCGGTGCGTGTTCTGAGTAGCTGTGAGAGCGTGAAAAGCAGGGGTGACAGACGATTCTTCTAAAAACATGTTCAGCCATTCTCTCTGCTCCCTGTGCGGCATACAAACATTCCTGCTTCTCCTCACACTACCACAGATTTCCTTGACCCTCGGGTTATTTTTACTTTCCTTGGAAGCTAAAGGATTTTATTTTGCCAGACAATAAGTTGCAATTCGTCACAAGGGCCAAATAATAAAATATCAGTCCTGTTCATACCTTTTGTTATTCCCGGATGAAATGGATTATCGATTTCCTGATTGGAATTGCGGCGAGCACACTGGCTCAGGGGGCTGGCGGGCAGCACGCCACCATTTGCGTTCGGCACGTTGCAGTTCCATGCAGACGAACCTTCCTCGTCAACGGCGACGGCACGAACACCCAGTTGTGAAGGACATAAGTAATTTAATTCTGGAGACGGGCACATTTTTCAGGGGCTGCCCATAAACTGTCACCAAATTCCCTGGGAGTCAACCCACTTCCGCATTTAGCCGCGGGAGGAAAAAGTAGAAAGATGCTACTGAGACACCTAAAAAGCTCGGGACCAAGTTTGCAACAGTTTTCTGTGTCAAACTGGTGAGCTTTCCAACCTCGAAGACCAAACGGCATAACGTTTCCATCATGACGATTCTCAAGCGCTTGTTTTTCGAGGTTTTGCGTCCCAAAAAAAACCAAATTACCAGCAAACAGACGTCATTCTTTCCGTCCCCACGTCTCACCTCACAATCGCTCTCCTCGACTCGCCACCGACACAGCTCGCCTTCAAACATTAGCATGGCACTTATCTTCCCCCCTCATCTCTCTGTGTTCGTCTGTCTCCTTCCCTTTATTACTCTCGTTACCTCTCCCTGCCTCTGCCGCTCTGCCGCTCTGCCTCTCTAATTGGTACGCTGTCAGTCGGAGCTCCGACACCGCTGTCACTTTCTGTCTCCGTGCTTCAAACAGACAGCATGTCTCGCTCCTTCCTCTCCATACGTTAGCATGGAGTGTGTGCCTGCTTTGTGTTTCAGCTCTGTACGTAAACAACACCTGACGATGACAACAAAAAAGAAAGGTAAAATGAAAGTCTGCAGCGGCGGGACTGAGAGTTGGGTGGGAGCCGGTGAGAAAGAGAGCTTAGGGATGGAGAGAGATAAATGAGGCTTGGTGCCGGAGTCTGTAAAGTGGACATACAGAGCAAAGGGGATAGGAGAAATGAACTGGATGGTAAATGGCTCGGAGAGTGTCTTTGAGAGTTATTTCAGTGTTATTACGAAATGCAAACTAACTGTGAAATCTGATCTGGGGTCCACTTAAAGTGCTGGAGGATTAGGGCCATTACCGCGTTACGGCTCCTGTATGGGTTTAGAAAGTAACAAAGATCTTGTTCAGTAGGTGCTGGAAACCACCTGAGACCCATATTCAAGGTCAGTTCACCTCGCCATTTCTCCAAGTTATGTTATTGAATAGATGAGCAAGCAGCAATGTACTGAAACATTTAAAAAACACATTTTATATCCACAGCATGCTGCAGAGTTAGGCGAGACGGCGAGTCATTCATCATCCAAACATCCACTGATTGGTCCAGTACAGACCTGCCAGGGCGGAATCAGTTTTCA